>JAKLMI010000100.1:0-42765 GCA_022813495.1 Pasadenomyces melaninifex
AAAGCTATGGCGCACAGAGCTTCTCCAACCAATAGGCTTTAGAGACCTCGAAACGGGGCAGATCTGGTAGCACAGATTAAGATCTACTAGGATGTCAGACGACAGAAGGCCGAACGGGCAGAACCTTAACCAGCAAGCAGTCTCCGAGGTATCAGACTTAAGTAGAGACGTGGTTCATATCGCTTGAATCTGTCTATGCAATGATTTTGCGGACGCCATGGCGTTGTGATTGAACATGGGTATCAGAATCTGGCACTTCCTGTGCTAGTGCCTTTGAAGCGAACTAGCCGCTATACCAACCAGCATAGCTAGCTACTTCAATAGTCATCTCCTCCGCCATACTCTTCATCGGCACCGTCATCGTCGTCGCCGTTGTCGAAGTATTGTTCGGCATCATAGTCGTTCTGATCAGAATCTTCCGAGAAGTCGCTGTCTTCAGGCTCTTCTTCACCAGCGTCATCTTCGCCGTCATCAGGATTAGCTTCGGCATCAACGTCGTCCTCTGCATCCAGACCTCTTTTCTCAGCGTCTTGTCGCCCAAGCTTGTCCTTCGTTTTCCTGCTCTTTTTGTTTCCAGCTATTGGGTCTTCGTCTTCTTCATCTGCCTGCTCACCAGCCTCACCATCGCGAATATTGACCTCACGATCAAGTTTTTCATAATCGAGTGCTTTTTTGCGCTTCTTGCGCTCTGATACAGCTTTCCTGCGCCCAGGCAGACCTGCGTATGCCACACTGTTCTCATTCACGAGTTTCCAATCAGGCAGTTTCTGCTCCGGATCAAGCACTCCCCAAAGCTCTTCTGGGAACATGACAAGTGTATAGCCATAGTCACCTCTGCCGTTTGGCCCTAAATCCGGCTCAGTTCGTGCTTTCTTGAGATGCCGCGTAGAATATCGCTCCTGCTGCTCGAATGGGTCGAAGCCTCGTCTCTTTGCTTCTGTGCTTTTCCTATTCACACCATCTACTAGCAAGCTGTTCCTGTCCAGCACTGTGAATAGTGGCCCGTCCCGACATCTCTGCCTGAATTTTAGCTGTGCGTCTACTGCTCTCTTCTCAGTAGCATTCAGTGGTTTGGGTGTCCGTATAACATTTTTGTGATCTCTAGGGGGAAAGATGGGACCAGGCACATTTGAAGGAGGAGACACGTCACGATGATCGCGGTCATTGGGGTCCTCAATACCTTCATCTACCCAGCTCAGATCAGGCCCTGTCTTTTTAGGACCAAAAGATCGTCCTGGCATTTAAGCAGTGCAGTCCTGGAAATCAGCAAACGATCGTCTGTCCAGGCACAGGTTCGACACGATGACCAACGGTGTTTCTTTGGGACGCAGAACTAAGCAACCCGCAAGCTACACTCAGATAAATCTTCGAAGTCAAGGCTATAAAGAATCACATGCGCCAATATCAAAATTTATTCACAACGCGTTGTTCCCTAAGCCCTAAGTTGTACGCATGTGTAAAGAGTGCTAGGGGTGCTTATCAGTGATCGAGTCCCTAACTAGCTGGTTCTAGGCGAGCTTCAGCCCCAAATATCGAGCCAGGACTCTAGGTAGTGCCTTTGCGATTGTATAGTGCCTGCATTGGCGTGGGAGCAAAGGTGGCCGCTCACGCGAGGCTGGTACCAATTATTAAGGATGAGTTAGGTGATGGGAGTGCTCTGTTCGGCTGCGATTTAGTGCTGTTCAAGCGTGAAATAGTATCGATCAGAGCGGTCACTTTATTTCCCTTTGTGGTGAATTCGTGTCATGTGCCAACGCGCCTGAGTCGTGATCTCATACTTTCGTTGGCGGGGGACCAGGTTGTTTGCCTAGCATGATCCCCCTTCCCTCTCCCCGATCACTAGTCTTCGTACTCGCAGTGATCATCGCATGGCATGAAACATATGGCTGAATTCAGAGTTCACTAAAATGCCCACCTACCATCCTACCCTGCCTAAAGCGCCTGTACCTTCACGCGTCTTCTTTGATCCCTATAATTCTGCATCTACCGGTCACCAGTGCGCTGAGAACAGACTATCTGGCAGCACATCATGGCGTGATTCGCGTCAGTACAAGCTTGCACAGCAGTGGGGCGATCCATCTGGCAATGGTGGTCAGAAACACCTTTCGGACCTCGTAGGTGCCGGCTCTGAGAACTTTGGCAAGGATGGCAGGAAGGACAACGGTGATTGGGAGAAGGGTGCTCCTGGCCTGAGACCACAAGGCTGGCAGGATATCAGATCACTCTTCAACGGTAGCAAGAAGCGTAGGAGCGAAGATGTCGAGCCTGAGCACGACCTCAAGAAACGGCGCACAGGATCCGAGCCAGTATTGTCGAAAGAGAACTCGAACAAGCAAAGCAAGATCTCGTTGGATGAGGACAAGAGTACACGTGCCGAATCTGGTAACAATATCTCAGACGGTGTAGTTCTGGAGCCATTACCACCACAGATATTTCGAGGTCTGACAATGTACCTGAATGGCTCGACCATGCCACTTATATCTGACCATAAACTCAGGCAACTGTTTGTGCTGTATGGCGGCAACGCTTCAATATCGCTGGGTAGACGTACAGTCACGCATGTCATACTGGGAGAGTTCGGTGCTGGTGGTGGTCTGGCGGACACAAAAATTCAGAAAGAAAACACGACGGTACGGGGCAAAGGCATAAAATATGTGTCGTGCAAATGGATATTAGACAGCATTCATAGAGGTATTCGGCAGCCGGAGTCGAAATATATGGTGAAAGACGTTGAGCATAAATTGGGTGGAAGTGGGCAGGCGAGTATTGCGACTTTATTTCGAGCGAAGAGTGGTTAGACGTTGCATCATTCTCAGAATTCCAATATCCCACGCAGCGAGACATGACTACGAGAGAAAGCTATGAGTGATGACAGCATGAATGATGGGTGATGGGCATGCTATAGAGCAAGGAAGCATGACGCCGCAGTCATTTTCTGTTGAGTGGAAATCCTTCTGCACAATACTATTTTCATTGCGCTTTTCTTTTCGAGACCTAGCATTGTTTTCATATCGTGTTGCGGTACTTTATGATTTGCGCTTGAGCCTACAGGTTCGACCTCTCGGATCATGGCTAGCAATTTGTTACTCAGGTTTGGAACAGCTTAATTAGATGCGTCTACTGACGACCTAAGGTTTCATCTCGAGATCAAGTCGATCCGAATCGGATGTGAATCTGCTCCAGCGACGTGCGGTACTTCGTGTCACTAGCTGCTTACCTATTCTATGCCTCCGAACAGGCAAAGCATGCAGGTGTAAAAGAGCCTCAAGGACGAGGTATCAGAAACCGACAAATCAGATTGCATGATCGCCTCGATAGTTCCGACTAGTTGTTCGGCAGAATTACGTTATTATTATTGGCGGATGTAAGAGTGAGGCTGCCCTCCTAAGTCTACTAAAACTACATAATGGTACAATTATCCGCCCACCTTCGCAGGATACGCTTTTTGGTCTCCCTCGAGACCGCCGATCATTGACTCCTTGGTGTTAAAGGGTATATAAGAAGGAAGTAGTAGACGTGATTAGCGTTCCATGGATACTCCTTGGCCAAAGTCCAGTGAAGCACCTATGCCATGATTTGATAGATTCTCAGCTAATGCACAGCACAAAGTAGCACGATGGACGTCTCAGTGCATCATGTTGCGTCGGTCTATCATTGGAACCAGAAAATACAGTGATTATCGAGGTCGTCCTTGCTTCACGCGGAACGATCCTGAAAAGTGCCGAACCCTAGAGGTGAAAGAAAGCAAAACTCATCATTCTCCGGATGGACCAGCCATGTCGAACCAGGAACCAGGATCACTAAAGCTAGAGAGGTCGTTCTCGTGGCCAGTAGGCTCTCCAAGGTACACCAGATCGCTCCAGACTTGCCAATGAATGACCGCAATATGTGCCAAACGTCGCGAAATGTCCTCAATATCAGGTGTCGTCGAAAGGCCAGTCTCCGAACGCTGGATTGACCATGCTCTTTGATTGTTCGATATCGCTAAGGTATCAGGCAGCTTAGCAAGACGATGAGCATGATGCAATGTACACTTATTGAGTCGGTGCACGACATCTGTAAGCTGGGAATCATAGAGTTGTCTCAAATTGCGCTTGAGATGCTCGTCAGCTTCCGACACCTTCATTTTCGCGAGATCCGAAGGTGAAATACGTGCACTAGTTGATCCTGCTCCAAGAGAAGCTCTCGCCAGTTCCAGCGCAATATTTTTGCGGTGTGGTTCGATACCTTCATTGATGCCGTCCTCAGATGTGCTTAACTGGATCAACCTTTCTGAAAGTGTCTGAACAGCGGCACGGGACGGCGCTTTACCTTGTTGTGCACGATATAGCTCTCTGAATGTCTTCAAGCAGATCTCCAAATGTACAAGGTCGCAGACGTCATTACGCAGAAGCTGCAGTCTGTCTTTATCATAATTGAAGGTGCTTGGATAAGAATCGCTTGACCGACAGCAGAGCTGCACCAAACCAAAAACGAATCGATCAAAGACAGGTTTGTCCTGGAAATTTTCGAGTTTGCACACATGTGCAAACCATTGTTTCGACGAGGATGCGTCAAACTGCTGGTTCCCTATCATCTTCGTGAAGCAGTCTCTGAGGAAAGGCACTGTGTCGGCAATCAACAGCAGTTTGAAGCTCCGAACCTGGTGATTGGCGACGTCAATTTTCATGTTTTCAAGGAGATTGAGCAAAACTTCCAGGCCTTCCACGAGAAGATCCATATCGTTGTTTCGTGTTCCATCTACGACCTTCTCTCGCATCTCTTGTGCCATTTCGTCACGCATTGGTGCACAGTGACTTGTAATCAGATTGCACAACCAGGTTGAGAATGCCTCTGCATCAAACAGTCCAACACGTACTTGTTTAGTCAGCAGGTCAACATCTACCTTGCCAACAACTTCCTCTTTTTCGTTGTCCGGAACAAGAAGTCCAAGTAGGTCTCGCAAAGCTCTGAAGAAAGAGCTTAATCTGGATGGCATGGAAAAGAATCCTGTTCTTTGCTTATTGAGGCACTCTGGACAAGAGCCATGCAGTGCATGTCCTATCGCCTTCAATTCGAGAGCAAGACACTGATAATAAATCTGAGCTCTGATCCTCTTCTCTTCGCCTTTCAAGCCACTAATTCGCTGAAAGAAGAGGTCATGATCGAAGCATAAATCTATTCTCAGCGATAGTGTGTTTTGTATCGCTGGCAATTCTAACTCCTTTAAGTTGTCAATAGTCACGGGTGGTGCATGAGTCTGCATAGCATCTATTTTCCACGTAACCTCGTCGGAAAGAGACGTTTTGCTACCTATAGGAGCACAGGCATGTCGTGCAGCTGCATCGTCGACCTCTGATGCATAGCCCGAATCGTGGCCGTCACCCCTGAGACTCGCCGGTGCCTCTTGCGAAAAACACCTTTCACGGACTTTCTTGGTGATAGCTTCATGCTTGCTTATCAAGAAATGCGCGGTAGTTGCTGGCCGAAAAGGGCATGCGATACTGGCTAACCTATGCATGTCCGGATCGAGCAAGCACTCTGGTAACTGGAATTGGCCGTTCACATCCTGTTTATGTGCTCGAGCTAGGTTGTCGAGTCGGTATAGTGACTTGCCGCTACCTATTGGACGGCCAAGAGTGGCGCTTCCCAGTTTCGGGTATATCTTGATGGCTTTGTCCTCACGGACCGAGTCTGGTTGTGATGGTTCTAGTGTAGGGCGGAAGTCGGTAAAGGCATGGTTCATGTTGGCAACCGCACTGCTGTCGTCAGTAAACGACTGCTGGGTATTTGGCGAGGCTGCGGCCGGCGCGCTCTTTGCGTTGCTGAAAACATCGTCCTTTTGCATCTATTTCGCATTATCAAGAGGCCGTTAAATCCGTCTGTGTTGTATTTGCTGTCACAAGATGCCGTGTGCAGCGCCTCAGTAAGAGAGGTGGTGAAACGATCGATGCGAACTGATCGTTGTACTTTGTGCTATGTCGGTCTTCACTAAGATTGAGCTAGTGGTCAAAGTGAAGCTGATAGTTTATTGTGGGAATCTTTAGAATGGAGTCAGAGTGAGGCCAGAGATTTTGGTTTTCGATCCAGCTTTCAACCACGGTATAGCAATGATCAGAGAGCTTGATATTACAACAGATCAATCCCGGTACGCCAAGACTGCTTTTTCCGTGGGTTGTTCAAAGGATGTCGTGTCAGAAATGTTGTGCAATGATCCTCATAAGACGGATACACCTAATGCATTGCGTTTGTGACATGCAAGCAAGCGCAAAAGGAGTGACAGTTGCAAACATAAGAGATGAGAGGTCAAAACAATATTATGAAGCGCGTCGAGGCTGAACGAAAGACATATCGCGTCTGGCGAGAACAGTAGAAACTCTAGAAGATGAGAGTATGTCTCAGATACCTGGAGAAAGGGCGAATGTTGTGAGAGGATCACGGATTTTTGAACTGGGCTCCGTTCCCCTTGCTAGCGTTTGCCTTGTTTTCCGTCTAATTTAGTAAGCTCAGGCCAAATCTGCGGACATCCGTACTTTATGCTTAGAGGCGACTGAAACGACAAGCCGGATCTAATGCTCATTTCCTCAGCGCCACGAAATCCATTCCCAACCAGCTCTCTGCTAGTGTCTGCTCATTGGTGATATATGAGTAGCAGTCGCCCATGCATACGTTGGTCGTGCATAGTAGCATCTCTCGACACTCCTGGTGGAAGGCGTCTAATCTCGAGCCTACTATGTTTCGCCACTCATATCCTGCTAGATATCACGTTACTTAATGGCGCAGCACAGTCATCACAAATCATGTATTGGCACAGTTGTCATCTGATCACATTGCGACGGCGAATAGCTTTGGCTTGCCACCGCATCTCGGCAAGAGCAGCCAAGCGTCCACTCACTGTTCGACCGTACTTGGTAACATAAAAAGAATTGGTCACCCACATATTAACCTTGTATGTGCACCCGAAAGTCCATTGTCGACGGAGGTGTGCGGCATATCTGCAGTCACAATGCTTACTGTGATTTCTTGTGAGACTAGGACGCTTGATTGGTCATCCAATAGGCCGCACCCTGCAACATTCAGCTGGAAATATGAGGCTGTGTTCCTACTGAGCTTCAGTTGTTCGAAAAATTCAAGAGATCCGGAGTGCTTTTTCAGTGCTCACGATAGTGCTAGGGTCATGTGCGTTCATATTGCTCCCGTAGAGGGTGCATAAAGCCAACGTCTCCTAAGCCGTAACATCTGGTCGGAGAATGAGCCAATCAGTCCTGGAGCTGGGAAGTCCTTCACCGGAGAATCTTTAACAATGACAATGTCTCGTCGCTGATCTCGCTATGGCCCAGACACGAAATACTATCTGCTATACTGACCAACCCATAGACCTGAGCACCGAACATACTACGTCTAGTCGTCTGCGCTTAGTGTCAGGGAGTAATTACGATCATATCTTTATAATTCAGAGCGGTCTATCATATGCACCATATGCATTACGAATGTTCAGTGTTGCACGGCAGATGGAAAACCCCATCAGCATAGATCGTTGCAAGCTTTACCACTTTGACGAGATCGACACGGCACATAATCGATTCAAGGCACGAATTCCATTGCTTGCATTTGAGTGTTCACAGACCATTGTGCAGAACTTGGGACAAACAATGGAGTCGGTATGGAGCATCAGCGATGAAGACAGAGTCTGGAACTGTATCGAAAAGCTCCTCTTGTGGACGGATGTTTCGCCTCACTATCTAAATCAGTACTGACACTTCTCTTAACCCCGGATCCATGCCTTTTAGGATCTCGCGGAATTCCACAAGTTGACTCCCGTGAGCTGTCGAACACTGGCGGCGATTTGCGAAGTATTCCGGTCATGCACCACCGGAGCACAACACAGAGAAAACAACGGAAGCCCTTCCTCAATCTGCTGTATCTGGATGGTTGTCTATGCTGCCTCAACATGATTGCCAAATATCATTCACCACATCTCGTTGATTGTGTCACTTACGACAAGAAGTCTCAGAATACATTTCGTAACTCGGTAGAGTTTAGACAGCTGCAGATTGAACCTCGCGTGTGAGACGGAAATGATATAGTGGACTTCGCTAATGTCGCGGCCCGCTGATCCCTCTAGTAATTCTAGGTAGTAGTCGACGCTAGCATCCAATAATGGCGGGAGAATTCTCACAGTCCTGCTTGGAGTCCGTCTACTTCGAAAGATGCACCAACAAGCACCATTGGGTGCAGTTCAGCAACTCCTAGCAACAACCGCGTCATGTCTGCGACCATGAATCATTGATAGGTAGCTACCAAACATTTTAGAGAGCAAAAGCTTCTCGAATTGCCTGCACTATGAAGTCCTACGATGTCGATGCGTAGGCGAGACTTTCAGCCCTGAAGATACATACGTGGAGAATCAACATCACGGTGCTCTGACTGCCATGCCATTGATCTGATGGAACAAGGCACGGTTGAATTGCGTTATACTACTGGGACGGTTCGGTCGGACCTCGTACCAACCAACAAGCACAATGAACAAGTAAGCAGTGAAGAAGACGACGATTGGCAAGACATTGTAAGAGAGATAACGTCGACAAAGACCGTCACCAACAGCGACAAGGGCAACATTGTGTCCGTGCGTATGTCAAGTAATTTGCGCCTAAACTTTGTTAGACAAGCCAGAGTTTGTGCATGTCTGTGACACATATGGCATCGTTGGCGTCGTACTAAAGATTTTTGGCAAGCCTCGAACGACTGATATGTCGTGTGTATCGTCTCTTCTCCGACTTCCGACGGGAGAAGTGCTATTTGGTCTGCATGCCAGGACCGGCTGAAGCTAGTGATTGGAATATCTCGTACGTGCGAGGTTGTGTTCTTTATGTACTTTCCTTGGCTCTCATTTGCATTCGCCACTTCTGTTGCACATCCAAGAATTCATCATCAAATCCATCCCACCTCATCACCTCATCCTGAGGAATGTCGTACCAAGCTGGCTTTCTGCTCACGAAGAGATAACAACCAATCTTGGGCACAACGTCAAACCCTCGCACAATCGAGCCAGCGGCAACATGCGTCTTGTTAGGATAGCAATCGTACTGGATCGTCAGCGTCCCACCACACTGTGCACAGAATGAGCGTGTAGCAATGTCGCTTAGCCTGTGGAATACTCGTTCACCTTCGAATGTGGTCGCGTCTTTGGCGATACCCACCCATGCACCAAAAGGAGCACCTGTGATGCGCTGACACTGAAGACAGTAGCAGAAATCAAGATGCGTTGGTTGTGCCGTACTATGCCATTTGGCGGACTCACAAGCACATGATCCTTCGATAACAAACGTTGTCATGTTTCGAGGTTCCGTGAAACAACGGAAGTAGTAGAAGAGAACTATGTGCTGGCGTGGACACTATTGCTGACTAAGACTCAGGCAAGCGGAGATATGTTTCTCCAGTCTAGATTGAGCACTTGCTATCGACCTCAAGGTCTGCTTATACTCGGATGAGGCGAAGCTCTGACACTCTTAACACTGCAATTGAAAGAAACGAACACCCTCGGGTGCAAGATGGAGATTTCTCAAGTCATTCCTGGTGGCTGATCCTGTTACATGCAGATACTTGGTGCGATACCAAAGCAGATGCCTTTCTGAATGAGATTCGGGTTCTTTCAAGTCACTCACGAGCTCAACAGATATGGTACGAAAGACGGCATATCTCCATACATTGATGTTGCTCGAAGACGCAGTATAGAGGGATAATGACGAGAAGCTGAAGACATGGTTATCTACCTAATTATGAGCATCTAGAAGCACTGACGGACAAATACGAACTGCACAACATTGTCCCTACAATGCCTCCTTTGGCAAGAACCACTAGGCAATGGCCTGGGAAAGGATTGGTGAACATGTTTTGACATCTATGAACATGATGCAATTGCGAGCTGCTGCAAGCTTCAGGACTGGTTTCTATATTTTGTTGGCATCACTGTCTTTGCCTGACTGTATGCAACACCAAACTGATTGTGCTAAACACAAGCCTCCTTCTCACTGAGCAATTTCTGCAGTCTGAATATATTCTACCTTAACTTTACTTAGCTGACAGCAGTTCTAGCCTATCAGACATGGAAGAATGGGAGCTAACAGCGCGAGCTGGGGTGACAAAACAGGAAATGAGCTATTTAGTATGGCTCTACACTGCCTGGACAAATCCTGCACTGCTACTTTAAGAAATGCTCACGGTGAAGGCACACTACATGAGCAACGAGCTACTTTCAATGCCCTTCCACGATATCGACGGCGAGAGCTGTATCAGGTTGAAGAGATCCACCACATTGTCCGAGTAGGCATCAAAGGTATCATAAAAGACGTCAGAGACTTTGCAAAAGCTCTCCCTGAGATCCAGCAGTGGAATCTGGCAGCAATCCTAGGGAATTCTTATCCCTATTTCCATTTCGTCGAGATCGGCAATGCGGCCAATCGTGAAGACAGGCTTGGACCGGAACGAGCTCAAGCTATAGCCGAACAAAAGCTTGATGATGAAGAAGCAATAATACAAGAGTACGAACAATTCGCTCAGGAAAGCTATGAGCCGGACGTAGATACGACAGATGCAGACATCGTACTGCAGCGAGAATTACTGCCGTCGATGTTCTACCTCCATCGTCTGGAGAAGATTGCTGGGCGCATCTTGAAGCAGTACGAAAACGCCCGCCTAAATAACTCAGCTGAATACAGTCAGCAGAGCGATCTGATGGAACGTCCCCTCGATAATCTTGGTCGACTTCGCAATATCGCTTGTACGGGCATCAATTCAACACTTGCAGCAATTCGACGTACTTGGAACGATCTTGAGGCACGGGATCGATGTTTGCTGAATGCTATCATGGAGAACGTGGACAAAACCTTTGCTGTGGAAGAGGTAGTCGGACTTCTCAAATCGTCAGAGCAGCACATCTAGCGTCCTTGAAGCAATGCGAGAGCGTATTGATGAGTAGTGAGAGAGTGGAAATCACGCCGATGGGAGAGGGTTGCTTCATGATCACACTCATGCGACCGATTATGTGTGGATAATTGAGCTAGAAATAGAAAGAACGGATAGCTTCTGACAGATCTATTCAAACAGAAGCAGATAGGTATTGCAGCAAATATTCCCTCTTCTCGAGGCGCTGCTTCGCCAAAACGCCAACGCTAAAATCACAAATCTTTTGGTTTATGACACTTCAATCAACATCAGACCAGCTCTTGCTGAGCGCATTGTGTAGCTCTCAAGCATCATGCTGCTCAACAAGCTCGTATCTTTCCTGGCCTTTGCCGTGTGCCCAACTCCTCCACAAGCTGGGACTCTTCTTAGGACTGTTTCTAGGACTTCTGCTTGCAGCCAGTTTCGGACTTCCGTTTGGCTGTACGACTGCATAGCCACGTCTCTTTTGTCCTAGAAGTAGCATTCGCCCGTAAATCCACCACAACGCAAAACCCACGCTAAGGACCAGTATTGTTCCTGCGACTGTGAGCAACATCCAATTCTTGCCCATCCAGAAAATCAGCCTCGCATCCTTGCCGTGCCAGCTATCACCCTTGTACTCCTGGAAGAAGGACCATGTGTGCTTAGAATATTCATCTGGCATCAGAACACGTACACGGCCTTTCCACTCCGTCAATGAGCTTGCGGCACTATCCTGCAAGTTCTGCGACTGTGCTTGTAGATCTGCATGTTCGCCCATCCATTTCTTCCAGACGACTGAGAGGAACAGCGGACCTGTAGATGCCATGATTGTGATGTAAGGGAGAACCCATTTCCTGTTCGCGCCTTCTAGAGATTCGATGACGCGGAGAAAAAACGGGTGTTGTGGTATCGCACCCATCACATCGTTTGAGATACCTGTTGGCACTGTCCGACGAACGAAAGCATTGTATGACAGGAGGGGATCGAGCCGTCGCTTACAGCCATCGTCTAGGTCTATGTAGACTCCTCCGTAGTGCGCTAATACAAAGTAACGAATCGAGTCTGCGCGCTGAATGGGGTGAGGATAGCTTTTGAATGTCGGCGCGAACCAGGGGTATTCTTTCTCTATGAATTCGAGCGCCATTGCGTCGGTCCAGAGGATGTACTGGTAGTCCTCATGGAGGTCTTTGCACGATTGTTGTGCCGCTTGCCATCGCTCAGGAATCGACTCATTGATGTAAGTTTGATGTATTATCTTTGGTATTAAATGCGGCCGTGTGGTCAAGAGAGTCGAGTTTGGCGCTGGCAATTCTGACTTTTGTATTGCGTCTGCCGATGCATCTTCCAGCAACAATGCGATCAGTGTAGATACGGAGTGCAGTAGAAACGTGAGGATGAGGACTGCTACCAGCAGAAACACCAACAAGGAGCGTCGCATGGTGAGCAGAGAGAAAGCGACCTGGCTGTTGAGGCGTCAGTGAGACGGCGCAGGCGCAAGAGGGTGTGTCGATCGGAGTTATGGTTATTGCATGTGGCAGATCGGTGGTAAATTCTCTGAAGGGTATTGAGCCTGATTGCGAAGGCGAGTCACGAGAGTCAGGTACAACTTTGCGTATTGTGTGTCGTGCTTGTAGTTTTCGTTCGTTCGTTCGACCGTAAATCAGATATTCCTGTTGGCAAAGTGGCTGTGCAGTTCTGAAAACAGCGTAATTCGCAGTTGATCTGCAACAATTCTTTGCTCACAATCTCCAGACCAAAGGTTACGACTTCGATGGTCCAGCAGCGCGCCTTGGGAAGTTCCGACTGAAGGAGAATTGTCACCGCAGAAAGTTCGACTGACAAGCTTGTTGTTACTGAGATTCAACCTAGCTAAAGGGGTCCTGGGCCCAATTTCAAAGGGTGCGGATCATAGGTGCCCCACGGATCTACCTTAGTACACGTGGAGCTGACAGGATCGTCAAAGTTGTCAAAGAGGAGAAGCAATTCGTTATGAGGACGACACCGTACAGTCAAGCAGAATTTCTAGGTAAAGTAGAGATCAATACGTGAGTAGTATAGCAGTACGTGTGATGACTTCACTCGCCTCTCGATTGCTCTTTCCATTAGCAACTCGAAAGTAACCACCAAATAAATATGCCTGCGCTTGCTGATGGTCTGGCCACCAGAGCCCATCAAATCTTCCCTCATTTATTTAGGCCTGCCTCTAGCCAAGATCCCCGGGACCTATCCAATTCGTCCTAACAAATAGCCGAGAGTGAATTGTGCCACACCATCTGAGCAGCCATTCAGGATAATGCTGGGAACACCTGTAATTTCGCACCGTATGGGTCGGAGCCGAGGGTGTCAAGCGCCGCCAAAGTGCAATTCGATGCCTAAACTGCGCGGATCGCAGAAAGAGAAGTCCTTGCGAGGTCTCACGCACATGTTGAGGACGTCATCGATAACGTGGCCTCTAACAGCTCATGCATGATGAGGCAGCGACTCCGCTCTATGGAGGTAGTAACGATGAAATAATATGTGAAGCACGTTGTGAATGACATTCCGTATACGCTCACAAATAGATGTTGCCGTTCCAATAAACGTGAATAGATTTTGATATATACACTATTTCGTTCACACCATATGCACATAGATCTCTTGACCTGCTGAATGCGTCTAAATCTCCAGGAAGTGTCAGACCGATGCTACAAAGTGTAGACGTCCTCAGAACCATTGCCATGCGATGCCAAATGAACCTGCCGAACCTCAACTCCTGTTGCTATGCTGCATTTCCTTGATCCATCAATCTTTCGCACCATTAATCGTCTATATTGCTAGTCTTCAGGCAAGGTAAAAACCATCGCTCGTTTCCCGTTCATTGGCACCTTCTCACTGAGCTGGATTGGACTGTGAGCTCGTTCCATGTCTAGTCCCAGACCTGTTTTCTCATTGTTCAAATCAAAGTTCACTCCTGCCAGCATATCAACCAGAGACTCTGTTCCATTTGACTGTGTCATCTGCGCTTGCGTTTGCTCCTCTGGCAGAAGACCTGTGCTAAGCTGGTAGTTTCGCGTCAGATATTGTTGTAATAGCTGAGTTTGCATATCCCATTTCTCTTGAAGAGCCTGGATCGTCTCGTGGACATCTTGTTGAGAGAAAGAATGGCTTGATTGCTGACTGATAGTGCTGCTTTGCCGTCTATGTCGTGGATATGCATGTGCGACAGCATTAAATGATTTTTTCAGCATACCTGCTCGAGGCGATTGCGGTTCTTCTGTTTTGTCTAGCGCTTCGAACTCTTCTTTGACCTTCTCCATCGATTTCACACGATCGGCTGTTTGTGTTGGCAGATACATGAGCGTCTTGTTCTTCTGCAGCGCTTTGACTAGCACGGTAAAGCTTTGCAAGTTGATGTCGTTGTGCTCGCAATATATTTCAGTCAACGTCTGATTCACCTCGATCACGCCAGCCAACGTATTCGCACCCTGCATGCCAAGACTCTGGTGTTCGATCCGCAATAACCTCAGCGCTCTGTTCCTCTCGAGACCAGTGAGCGCAATGTTGAGACCAATGCCATATTTCGCCACGTCGAGGTGAGCCACATCACCGCTGATATCGAGTTCTTCCAGCGTCTTATTGCGCGAGAACATCTCTTTCAGTGCCTCACAAGTCTCCATGCTTGCATCATATGGCAATGAAGCTTGCGATATATCCAGGCTTCGGATCGTCCTATTCACAGCAAGGGCAGTCACAAGCTCCCGAAACTGGTATTCTTTATCAAAATCGACCATGCGCATAGTGATTGAAACAGGTGCACAACCCTCCGCTATGCATCTACAAAGCATTGAGCTTCCATGGCCCAGCCTGTTCTCCGAAGCGCTTACATGCATATTTCTAGCAACACCAGGAGATCTCGTCATGGACTTGAAGAAGACAGCCAGATCCTTGCCTGTCAAACCGCATTGGTCCACAGATAGTTCTTTAAGCAGGTCTGACTTACTGCTAGCCAGATACGTCGAGATCGTGTCCACACTTTGCTCATTCAAACTCGTGCCATTGAGATGCAAGGACTCAAGTCTCCAACTAAGCAGAATTTCTGGCGCGATAAGCGGCTCTGGCCCTGCTGTTTTTTGTACTCGGTTCAGATTGAGCTTTCTGATTCTGCTGAAAGAACCAAGAGCACGGTGAAATAGTTCAGGACTGAATCGGCCTTGAGTCCCTGCGAGGTCCAATACCTCCATGGTGTTATCGTGAACGCTCAAGGTTGACAACAGGACATCCGCATCATGTACCGATAATCCACATTCACCGACGTCAAGTGCTCGCAGATGACACTGCCTCTCCGAAGCAGCGTCTACTAGGTAGTCTATATCGTGATCAGATAGACGAATTCCAGTCAAGGTGATAAAATCAACATTGGTCCATGACCTCTTCATCAGTGGAGTGATTGCTTCTGGAATGCCACTGCTCATCTTGCCATCTTTCAGTGAGGGCAGACAATGAGTAAAGTCGAAGCGGCGTAATTTCCGGCTCTTTATTGCCAAAGCTCTAATCTCCTCCTGCAACACCGACAATTCCGAGTGCCCAGTCAGGTCTTGCATCATGCCGGATCTGTCACATAGCGTATCGTCCGAGTCGGAGAACGGATCGTAGAGATTTCGCAGAGAGCACAAATTAATGTTTGCAAATGAGATCGATGTGAAGGTTTCGTTGTACCTTAGGGCTCGAAGTACTGCAAGTAATTCAGTAGGAGAATAAGAAGAGCCTGTTCCGGGTGGCAGCAAGCGGAAACAGGGTGCATCCTCGCAGTTGTAATCTACCGAATAGTATATGTGCGATGGCTCAATCTCGAAAGCGGCACTAAATGCTGTCAGTGTTCTATCAAAACAATTGTGATCGTTGCTAGTAAGGTCGAATGTCGGGGGATCCATCTGGTCTTCGAGCCCTCTGGGCACATCAAATACGAATGGCTGAACAGTCCATGCCGGACGCAGGTACTCAGAGGCATATCTCAACCAGAGAGCAACCTGCGCTGCATCGTAGGAAGCTAACAACGCCACGTATGGTTGCCGTAACGGTGTCCTGAAGTAAAGCTCAAAGGTGTCACCGTTTCCTGGGAACTTGATCGACGTGAGACTCGTTATGCCGAATGACGATGGCAAGTCTATGTCAGAGAGGGAGGTAGAAGAGGATCTTCCAGATATTCTGGGTATTGGTATGAGATGTACCCGATTTACACCGATCACTAGGTAGCACACCGAGCTCTTCGGGTTGTCCTCAGCCAAAGATCGGCCAGCAGCACGTATGGGGCAGCGTTGTACTACTTTGAATACTCGAAACTGCAACGGATCGTAGTCTCGCTCCTTGCTCAGAGCACGAGCTAGATACTCGAGAGTCCTCTGGTGATAAGTCTGAGACCTCTGTGCCCTTCTAAGCGTAACGATGTCGCGGATAGCTGCAGTCCAAGCCTCGGCTTCTTTGGGTGTATTCAAGCTCAATTGGAGGGACGACGACTTCTTTCCCCTCTCGTCCAAATATGAGACCTCTATAGTGAAATATGGTCGTCCATCTTCAACCTTGCAAACCGCAACAACCTCTTCAAGTGGCACACCTTGTGTAATATCCATGTACGCGCTCATCTGCATATCCGTAAAAGAGTTGACTGAAGGCATAGTGCTACTCCTCGGAAGTGATGACTTGCCATTCTGTGGTATGATCGGAAACATCTCTGAAGCCTTTGACTGATTCTTGAAACGAATCAAGTGAGATTCGGTCAAAACCACGAACGATTTGTTTCTTCTGAACATGGATGCGCCTGTGACTTGGATTTCTCCTGCTTTCTTGACATTGTGGCCGAACATGCCTCCTCCTGGTGACGGTGTTTCCGCATTGTCTTGCAACGAAGATGACTTCGATTCAGATTTGATGAGGGCCTTCTCATCATCTTCGAGTGAGTGTAGCGACCTCATCGACCCAAAGATAGAGTTCCTATGGACCTTGTTCAAGACTCGCGGACGTGTCCTAGGACTCGCGCCATCGCCCGTAAATCCACTGCCATCAGAACGCTCGTGTCTAGTTTCGACAGGACTGGAAGTGGTAGAAGGTGTTGGGGTAATATCTGGTGTGTTGGAACGTGGATGGAAGATGCGCAGGCTCATCCTCCTCGATTTCTTATCCGCCATTGTTATCGGGCCTGGCAGGCGAGGATATTGATAAAGATGTGCTCATATGGCATAGCAAACATTAGAGATTATATTACCGTCATCTTGATAGGTGCGGTCGGTAGGCTGCACGATACAGCATGCCACTCACTACCAACAAGATCAAAGGTGCAACACGGAACAAAGACGATAACTCCCAGTTTGTGCAGAAATCACGAATCCCTGCGGCTATCAGAGAAGTAACAAGTACCAGTAATGACCAGGTTCCGTTATGTGGATCATTCGCTTCATTCCAGGTGGAGAAGGCTGTTCAATGCAACGGGAACGTTATCGTAGTACAATCGTCTGACACGTTCAAGACAGGACACCCGGGCAAGCACAATAGCAGCTTGTAAGAACCCTCACAGTAGCAGTATCTGTATGTGATTTTGGTCTATGCGTGTTTTAATGCTTTTGAATGCTTGCAGGACAGGGCTTTTGTGGGAATGACCACATCGCAGTCGCTGATGGTACCTAGGTAGTACCTAGCAGCCTGGCGCTGGGCGGTTCCATTAGACGCCCTACTCGCCGAGCTTGCCGCCAAGATTGCGTCAACGTTGATGCTCATCGCCGATCCAGTTCGGTAATGCTCATTGTTGCGGCATCATGACTGGAAATGTCATCCGAAATTCAAACAACTGTTTGCCATAGTTTCAATAATAACCAAAACGTGCCGACAATATGGTCATTTACACGTAGCACAGCACGATGGAGCGCTGGCACGCATTTCTAGCGGTATAACACTAATATACAAAATTGGTCTGGGTCCAACCAGATTGAGCTTTCCTACTGTATAGAGAATATCCTCAAGGTCGAATCTACGGGACAGTATTGCTTTTTAGGTCGTACAGCGTTTTCTGCTCTCGCACAGCATCTAGCTGATCTTGTTCGATGCGATATGATCGTCCAGCGTTGTTCAGGGATTGAATCATGTTGCCGAAATAGTCGCCTTTTCGGCGTTTCTCGAATGCTAGAGCTGCTGACCGTCGATTCCGGGTCACGTTGAATTTCGCTAGAGCTGTCGAGGCGTCCATCTCCTCCAATCGATGCTTGATAACCCATTTATCATCAGTCCGCAGATCATTGGGCCGTAGAACCGCACGGCCATTGACTTCGTTCCAAACATCCAGGGTAAACCCCAGGACTTGTTTTGCTTCTGTATCAGGTGCAGTAGGTGCAATAGGTGCAGCTGTCTCGACCTCTTCGGGTTCCTCGTTGAATAGCTTGTTCAGGAATTCGGTATCGGGAGCGCTCGACTCCAACGTCGACGGAGACCTAGGTTGTCCCGATAATGCCTCTTCGATGGTTCTACCCTGCACAACGGGCTCGGCCTGCGTTCCAGGTTTGATGCCATTCATCATGTTTCTCTCGTAATCTTCGACCTTCTGCTTTCCAGTCTTCTGGATGTCGGTGACTTCCTGCTCTGTGAGCGGTTCGATGAAGAAACGCATTATTGGTGCTGGCCTTGTAGTCGAGACGGCTTGTGTATAAAATGTGAGTCGAAGAGATTGCTTAGGGAACCTGGCCGTGGCAACATCGAACATCATGTCAAGCAAGGATAGAGACAATTTGAACTCGCGATCGCCAAGTACTGGATCGGGCTGACCATGGAGCGCCATATCAAGCTCTTCCACCGAGATGTATTGGAAGCCGAAGATTCGTGCAATGTTATGATATGCGACAAAAATCCCATCCATACGGCCCATTCTTACCTGCAAGGAATACTTGAGGAATGCTGACCGAATCATATCGTAATATTCGCGATCATATGATTCCCACATGCCGAACCTATTTCTGATTTCGTAGTTTGTTCCGTCCTCATGCTCACTCATGTTCATCCGGATACCAGCGACGGCTCTTGTCTTGAGATCGAAAGTGCCTGTGCCCGGCAATCGTGGATCGTATGCGTCAAGCTGAGATCGAAGCAGGAATTTGCCCACAGTAGAGTAATGATAAGCTTCTGGCTCAGCATCGAGAGCAGGAGCATCTTCTCCAGATTTTGGTTTCCTATATCTCTCAAAGTCGTCCTTCTCCAGTGTAAGTAGCTTTTCCATAGATTTGCCCTGCATCATGAGAATGTTTGGCTCGTCAAACTCTTTGTCAGCATCGACTGCATACACACCGTTACGCCAACGAAGGAAGATACTACCGGGTGCCCTTGTTATTATCGTGAAAGTGTCGAATTGGCCCTCGAACTTGCGGCTCAACATGGAGAAGTCTATCGGCCTCCAGGCGGACAGCAGCAAATGAAAGTGCGCCATAGCTGAACCCATACTTGACGAAGAACCTATATAGCGCTTGCGATGCTTCATTGAGACGTCACGGAGATAAAGATCCTCAGATGATGTAATGTATGGGTTGAGAGCTTCAAAATTGAATTCTGATACAGGCATAATTTTTTCGAGGTATGGGTCGAAATTGTAAACTCTCGATCGAGGATCTTGTAGGTGATAGACACCAGGATTGAACAGAACCCTGGAGAGATCGAAGCTCAGACGCGGTACTTGTGGAGGTTGCTCCGTCTCTATAGACTTGTATTTGATGAACGAGGCGTCGATCGGAGTAGCATCGTCTGGAGGCTTGTCCTTGCGTGTCGTTGTAGCTTCTGCGGCAGCTGGAGGACGCGATTTGCTCTCGACACGTAATATATTTACGTGTCTTGTCGTAGCTTCGTGCTTTTTAAGAGGAGAGGCCTGCTTTGACCGTCTTTCTCTCCAAGCTAACGCATTTGTGCTCGCCGAAACACCCTGCTTGCGTATTCTTATACTATCGGTCTTGTGTGTGCGAATAAGTCGACGTTGCCTCCTATTACTCTTGGGCACTGGTGCGTCTTTGGCTTTCGTTGGTGATGCTTGCTGTGATTTGATCTTCTCCGGTTTGAGTATATGCAGTTTTGTAAACAGCTCTATGGTCTTTGAGTTCTTGATCTCGGCTTGAGAGGGTCTCCGATGCTCATCAAGCACATTCAATTCTTGCAGAGCATCTTTTGTCGGTACTTCGGCGTATACCTTTACAAGATCATTGAGTAGTCCTACGTAGTTTGGTTTGACGACAGGTCGCGCTTTCTCGGCGAATGCTTGAAAGGATTCGTCGCCCGCATGTTGACCTTGCTTTTGGAATTTTGTAACGAGCTCATTGAGTACCTTTCGTGTTTGATTGTAAGATCCTACATGCGAAGTCTGATCATTGTTGAGCGTGATTACGGCATCCGGTTTTATCTCCTTTCCATGGAGAAGACTCTGGTGAAAACTTGATCGTTCAGTGTCTTGCCCTGTGGAAAGCCTCGAAGTGCCCCGTCTCAGCCGTAGATTTGTCCTTCTGAATAGACACGGCAAACAGATATACGCGGATCCAGATGTGGTCGGAGGCATCGATGGAAGACGCAGCTGAAAAAACACAAGACTAGACAAGGCAGTCGCAATACATCTGATTCGCACAAGAACAAGAGATGGGTTCGCTGCGACGGGGAGTTCTCAAGATAGATCCGTCCGAACTACTGGGTGCGACTCGCGATGTGCATGCGACTACTTTACAAAATTTAGTGGAGCACTGGACAGCATATCCGGTTGGCTGGTCGAAATACGCCCTTTTTGTGCCGATCGTCTGTACTGTAAAGACATGACTATCAATCGAGGTACATCATATCCAGGCTGCATGAATGACAAGCTCGATTACTATCCTGCCGACCATGTCTCGAGGTTCAAGAGTACGCAGCCTTCGTCCTCTTCCCTCGGCCTCAGACGTCCTATCTTGTACACTTCCTCACCGTCCGCCTCCAATATCCGTTGCACCTCCCCATGGGCCATCTCAGACACAGCCAGAACCATTCCGATTCCGTTGTTGAATGTACGACTCATCTCCTGCAAACTGACCTTGCCAGATTCTTGCAGCCACTTGAAGACTTTCGGACGCTGCCAAGTAGAGACATTTATTTCAGCTGTGAGATGCTCCGGCAGCATTCTAGGCACATTTTCGATGAGACCTCCCCCAGTAATATGGGACATACCCTTTACAAGGTCCTTTCTGACGACTTTGAGCAACGGTTTGACATATATTCTTGTTGGGGTGAGAATGCTCCTGCTGACTTTGGTGTCGGGATCCCAAGGCGCTGTTTCGTCCCATGACAGCCGCTTGCGATCAATTATTTTCCTCACAAGCGAGAATCCATTGGAATGCAGGCCATTCGAAGCAAGCCCAAGAAGGATGTCGCCTTCCACCATGCCAGCTTTGTCGGGAAGCATTTTCTGTCCAGCTCCTGTGTCGACCCAACCATTAGCTGTGCCTACTGCGTCATACTCGGTACTAGCCAGTAGACCAGGCATTTCGGCTGTCTCGCCCCCTACTAACGTACACGCAGACTGTTCACAGCCATCTGCAACACCCTTCACGAACTCCTCGCAGGTATCAACATCGAGTGTGCTGCATGTATAGGTATCCACAAAAGTAAGAGGTTCAGCACCTTGCACGATCAAGTCGTTCACACTCATTGCCACAAGATCAATGCCCACAGTGTCGTGTATGCCTGTGGCGAAAGCGACCTTCAGCTTGGTGCCAATTCCATCACAGCACGTAACGATCGTGGGAAAGCCAGGCTTATTCAGCTTCGACATGTCAAACGCACCTCCGAAGCCGCCGATCTCACCGTCCGCTCCTGGTCTTATGGTCCGCTTGACGTGTTTCTTGATCCTCTGAACAAGTGTATTGCCTGCATCTATCGACACACCCGCGGCAGCATACGTCAATGGTTCTTCACTCGGTCTTCTCCGTCTCTCTTGTGACGTGAAAGCTCTATGTGCAATGTCCTTACGGAAATGCATACCTTCAAATTTAATAGTGTCCATACCCTTGTATGCTTTCGCTACGGCATCTTCTAGGTTGGCACCTGTGGCTGTTGCTGCAATGACTCTGCCGCCGATTGACCAGAGACCTTTGTCATCCTTCAGAGTCCCCGCATGGAATATATATGTGTCGGTTCCAGGCTTGCTCAGATGTATCTTTTGATTTTTAGCGTAGCTATCCGGATAGCCTTGTGCACAGGCAACCACGGTCGCAGCTGCCCCGTCCTTGATCTTCATGGTCACACCATCGAGCCACCCTTCTGCGCAAGCAAGCATTACCTCCGCCAAATCTGTGTCATCGCTGAGCAGTGGGAGAAGGGTCTGAGTCTCAGGGTCACCGCCTCGAACATTGTACTCTAGCACTTTCGGGCCAGCTTCTGTGATCATGAGACCAGTGAAAAGTATACCTCGAAACGGCATACGTTCTTTCCTCATGGCATCGACAGTAGGCTGTATAATGTCTCGATCGATCTGAGCACAAAGTTCTGGTGTAGCAAGGTTAGTTGGGGCATATGCTCCCATCCCACCAGTATTCTTGCCCTGATCGCCGTCCAGAGCTCGTTTGTGGTCTTGTGCAGGCGGTAGTGATCGAATAGTATAGCCATCGCAGAAGGTCAGTACGCTTAATTCTTCACCTTCCAGAAATTCTTCTACTACCACCTCGTCTCCAGCTTCTTTGAATTCCTTGGCCACCATAATCGACTCTAAACCGTCATATGCTTCTTGCTTGGTTGTTGGTATTATGACACCTTTGCCGGCAGCCAGACCAGAGGCTTTGATGACAACGTTATGCTTTACATGCTCGATATATTCTCGTGCCTGTTCATGGTTCGTGAAATTTCTGTATTCGGCTGTAGGTATGCCATGCCTATGCATGAAGTCTTTAGAGAAAGTCTTGGACCCTTCCATCATTGCAGCCTCTCTCGACGGGCCAAAAACGGGGATTCCTACACTGCGAAATGATCCTTCTATGCCATCGACAAGAGGTGCTTCTGGTCCAACCACTACCAGATTCAGTCCGTGCATTTTGGCATGCTTCACTAGCTGTGGGAAATCGTTCTTCGATACTCCGACATCGACGTTAATGACTTTGCCGCTGTCATCAGCCTTTGTACCTCCATTACCTGGCGCAACATGTACGACTTCGACTCTGGGAGATTTTGCTAGACGCCAAGCTAAAGCATGCTCCCGACCTCCTGACCCTACAACCAGGATTCGCAGCATATGCTGCTTATGTTGAGTAGACATGGCGATGCGGATTTTAGAGTGAAGCCAATACAAGCATTCAACTCAGTTGTGCTTGCCCCAGACCATTTCCATGCGTAACCTTCACTGGACCGTCTACCAAGAATGAGTAATGGAGGGCTGATCCTAATTCCCACCTCAAACTTGGTCTATGGAAGAAATCTCAGCGTTCGAGGCGTACAGTTGAGATTGTGCTCAAATCACGAGCACATATCGCTTTCAGAGGACCTGTATATTTGTGGTTTGGTTTTTGGGTACGCTTAGCGTAGTATAGCATTCCTGATATCTCAGAATTTATTTGAGCCCAATCACGACTTGTTCCTCCCCATGTTGACTCCAAGCGTCCCAAAACGGCAGAAAAATCTCTGTGCCAAGCCAGCTGCATGTTTACTCCCATCGAGAGAACTGGCCGTATTCACATCTGGTATGCAGAAAAGGTAATGAACTGAGGTCGAAACAAGTGCTAACCAGTCTTACTTAGGTATGTTTGGGTGTCAGTTTCAGGCACCTCGTTAACTAAACCCGCCTGAACAGAAGTAAAACTGAGCCAAAGTCTGTACGGCAATGTTGATTGGAATAGACGAATTCAGAAACGAGGCAGATTGGCCGAGACCGGCCAGAACTTTGTAGGAGTCGAGCAGCACATTGATAACCCCGATCGTGAAAGCATTGCTCGGCATTGTCTGATCACAACATTGTGTATTATTGATCTCACCTCTTGACACGCCAGCATCTCAGACACGTGCAGATCATCATCAGCCACGATATAAGCAGTATCAAAACCTGCCAAGATTCTGGGAGCAAATCGTTGTAGGAAGACTTGTCAAGCACCAGACCTGAGAAAGGTACTAGTACAGGACACGGCATACCAGAGCTCGACCGGTGTAGAGGTTCTATAATTTTGAGCACAGGGAGCTTGAATCGAAGATCGACAGCGAACAGGCGATCATTATCTCGGAATTAGAGTACTGTCACTCACCTGGTACCTGAACCAGAACGTGTCAAAAGCCCCAAAACTTTCGCATCCCAGCTAATAACGAGCTTGACGGGAAACCGCTTCGAATCAGAAACGTTCTAGCCAGAATGCACATTATCAAAATCCCATGCTCGTCCGCCAACATTGGCCCAGGCTTCGATGTCATAGGCCTGGCACTGTCGATGTACCTCGAAATCAAGATCACTATATCATCAACTCCCGCAGATAGCCCACTGAACTGTACAGTCAGCTACTCCGGGGTAGGGGCCGACAGTATCGACCTCAACCCAGCCAACAACCTCATTACTCGCACAGCACTCTACGTGCTACGATGCCACAATCAACGTGTCTTTCCAAAAGGCACACACGTTCAAATTAGCAACCCCATTCCATTGGGTCGGGGTCTTGGCTCCTCAGGCGCAGCAGTGGTCGGCGGCGTGATGCTAGGGAACATAGTGGGAGGGCTCAACCTGCCAAAGTCGCGCCTGTTAGATTTCGCACTCATGGTTGAACGACATCCGGACAATGTTGCGGCTGCACTTTACGGCGGATTTGTCGGGACGTATCTCAACGAGCTTGATCCAGAGGACATGGCAAGGAAGGAAGTACCGTTGGCAGAAGTCCTGCCTCAGCCAGCTGGTGGTGAAGATACAGGGTTGATTCCACCGATACCACCAAATGATATTGGACATTTCAGACGGTTCGCTTGGAGCAAAGAGCTCAAAGCTGTGGCTATTATACCGGATTTTGAGGTTAGTACGGCGAAGGCGAGAGAGGTCTTGCCTGGCACTTATACAAGGAAGGATATGGTAAGTGAGGTAAAAGGATGGATAGGAGGCCTGCTAATATACACAGATCTTTAATCTGCAAAGACTAGCATTACTGACAACTGTGCTTTCTGACTCCCCACCCGATCCAGATTTGATATATTCTGCCATGCAGGACAAGATACATCAGCCTTACAGATCAAAGCTGATACCTGGACTTACCGAGATTCTGCAATCCGTTACTCCGAAGTCGCATGCTGGACTATGCGGAATATGCTTATCTGGAGCTGGACCAACAATATTAGCGCTCGCTACTGCCAACTTCGAGAAAATCGCCGAAACAATAATAGCACGGTTTAAGCAACAAGGAATCACATGTGAGTGGAAGTTGCTTGAGCCAGCAGAGGATGGCACAACAGTGGTGGAGGTGCCAGATAGCTAGCATGGGAAATGGAGAAAAAACTTGTTTCAACTCTAAAGATTGCTCTTTATTTCCCGCTTGACAGAGTGAATACGTGCTTCATACAATATCGACTTGAGCTCGCTAAACCTATCATCACATTTCAACCTCAAGCCGATTTCTGACCATGCTTCGCAAGTAATCTATAATCGCCTGAAACCACTTTTGAATGAAGCCATACCCTGCCATTACTGGCCGCAAACTCGTCAATCTCGGCAAAGTCCGCTTGCTCTGTGCATGAACGCTGGTGCGACATCTAGAAGCACTTTCTATGGACGATTGAAGGACCTGACTCGTCATACTCTTGCTTGGAGATCCACATCTGCTGGAAGGTTGAGAGCGAGGCGAGGATGGAACCACCAATCCATACAGAGTACTTTCTCTCTGGAGGAGCAATGATCTTGACCTTCATCGAGGACGGGGCGAGGGCAGTGATCTCCTTCTGCATTCGGTCGGAGATACCTGGGTACATCGTAGTACCACCGGACTGTACAGTTGTTAGCTTGTGCTAATTACACGAAGTTCTTTGAAACTTACCATGACAATATTGCCGTAGAGGTCTTTTCGAACATCGACATCGCACTTCATAATGGAGTTGAATGTGGTGACGTGGATACCACCAGATTCGAGACCAAGGACAGATGGCTGGAAGAGAGCCTCTGGTGCTCTGAATCGCTCGTTACCGATGGTGATGACCTGACCGTCTGGAAGCTCGTATGACTTCTCGAGAGAAGAGCTTTGGGCCGCGGTCTGGATTTCCTGCTCAAAGTCTAGCGCAACGTAGCAGAGCTTTTCCTTGATGTCTCGGACAATTTCTCGCTCAGCGGTTGTCGAAAAAGCATAACCTCTTTCTGCCAAAATCTTCATCAGGTAGTCGGTCAAATCTCGACCAGCCATATCGACACGGGAAATGGCGTGTGGCAGAGCGAAACCTTCGTAAATTGGTACAACGTGGGTAACACCGTCGCCAGAGTCGAGCACGATACCAGTCGTTCGTCCAGAGGCGTACAGCGAAAGCACAGCCTGGATGGAGACGTAGAAAGCTGGTGCGTTGAACGTCTCAAAGACGATTTGTGTCATCTTCTCTCGGTTGGATTTCGGGTTGATGGGTGCCTCAGTGAGCAATACTGGATGCTCTTCTGGAGCTACACGGAGCTCATTGTAGAAAGTGTGATGCCAAATCTTCTCCATATCGTCCCAGTTGGTAACAACACCGTGCTCGATTGGGTACCTCAGAGTAAGGATACCTCGTTTGGACTGTGCTTCATCACCTACGTACGAGTCTTTCTGACCCATACCAATCATAATACCATGGTGACGTGGTCGACCGACAATCGATGCTGTTGCAAGGTCAGTCGCTAATCTACTATCGAGTGTTGTAGCACTTACGGAAAACAGCTCTTGGAGCATCATCACCAGCGAAACCGGCCTTACACATACCAGAGCTATATGAGACAGTCAGCAACACGCTCTTCACTTGTCTTATTCTGCTATGCCTGCGCTTCCTACACTTCCGCCACAAGATTGCTGGCGAAGCGGGGCAACGGTCGCAGGGGATAACAGGGTCGACGGCGATGGTTTGATAGACTTACCCATTGTCAATGACGAGGGCTGCGACTTCTTCTGTAATGAGAGAGTGGTGTCAGCTTATTGATCTTAAGAAATAGCAAATGCTAGTAATGTATCAAGACCGCGCCGTTAGCTTACCCTCCATGACGAATTATAGTAGAATTGAAAGCCGAAAAGAGGTTCCTTGAGATATCGAAGAGAGGACTATAGGTCGGTGGCTGCAGTCCTGTGTAATTCGTGAGAATCAGGACACGAAGAATGTGTAAGGTGAGAACGGTGAGATGGTTAGAACTATCGCAAGGCGGTGGGCAGGGGAGCAGCAGAGGAAGGGACCACTTAGTGCCAAGAATGACGGTTTTCAGGTGCCACCCACGAGCCACCGCAGTCGCAGTCTCCGAAGCACCAGGGCACTTTTATGCACAATGAACGCACCTGCACTTTTGCTGAAAGAGCTTCAATCGTCTCGTCAGCGCTCAAACGGATACTAGTAGCTGGCCTTATCGGTTGCCGAATCTATGCAGCAATTCGTATATTGTTGAATTATATGAGCTTACAGGATTTATAGTGGCGGCCTAGCCACGCAATGCTGCAAACGCACTGCCTCGTAATGACAATTCTCTTCTCACAGGCAGATACGTTTCAGACTGACGCACAGAAAGTCTTTGCCAGCATACAGTAGTGACTATTGTTTATGTAGCTCGACTTCCGCTCGCTCACCGACTTCTTACTAACAGCTCGATGAGACAGCCGAAGAGTCTATCGGCCGAGAATTACTGATGGCGATTGTACCTGCCCGCCCCTGCCTTGAATATCTACCAGAGGCTTAATCTGTCGTACTTTAGCTTGTTTTACAACTTGATCGCCTGAACAAAAAGAATGTCCCCGGACTGTGCGTGGCTGTTTCTAAAAATTGTCGGAAAAACTGCCTGAATTTGGATCAGGCAGAAATTACGAGTCTCGCACCCCACGTCGTGAGCGATTGGACTCACGTTGCTGGTTTTGCCGTTGGGCTTGCACCAACACGGCGGTCTACCCCTGCTTATCTCTGCCACAAGTCGTTCACTGAACAGTTTCCAGTATTACTGGTAACAACAAGAGTAGTGTACAAGGATTCAGTCTTCGTGTACTAGGCCATGACAATCTATACTATGACTCGTGGCAGCCTCATGCAAATCCAGCTCGATTTGGTAGGTAAGCCTCATAGAACAAAGATCGAATCTTCAAGAAATGATTGGTAGTTGCTCGAATTTTCGTTTCCATACATTCACTTTGACGTTTTTGGGTTGTAGCCTTTAATGTTGATGTTGATAAAATAATATTCGAAGCGCGAAAAGTTGACCAAGACAAGCACTGTACCACCATTCTGCCAGATGTGTAACATTCTACCTGCGTGAATTCCAATCCCCAACAACTAAAATTGTTCCTCTTTCTGCTAGTAGCACGACTATATACAAAAGGCTCGAACCATCATCTCGGAGTCTCAGCTAAACTTGGAGACAGCACAGCATGGATAGAGGCACGAGCAATCTGCTTGCCTGGTCAATTGAAAACTCGGCAAACGCACAATCACAGGACGGCTCACAACCACAACAGCCACCACAGCGCGAACCAAGAGGCCTAACTCAAGATGCTTTGCGTGCATTAATGGGTGGGCCATCAGATGCCGACCTAATGAAGCAAGCAATGACAGTGATCGTACACCCTGAAGCAGAAATGGAAGCCAAAATCACAGCTTTTGACAACTTCGAGCAACTAATCGAAAATCTCGATAATGCCAACAATATGCAACCACTAGGTCTATGGGAGCCACTTCTGAAACAATTGGAAAGCACGCAAGCTGAGATCCGGAAGATGGCGGCTTGGTGTGTTGGTACTGCTGTGCAGAACAATGAGAAGTCACAGCAGCATCTCCTAAGTATTGGTGGTATTCCAAAGATTGCAACCATGGCTGTAGATGATCAGGACCATGCTGCGAGAAGGAAAGCTGTATATGCCTTGAGCTCGACAGTGAGAAACTTCCAGCCTGGCATGAATGAGGCTATGAAGGTGTTGCCGAAGAACGTCACAGGGCCAGATCATGTCAATGCTACTGATATGGATGTTATAGATGCCATTATGGCCAAATTGAGGGAGGAATGAAGTCCTCGCGCTCCAGGTTCGGCGCTATAGGAATATTCTACAACATCAGATGATACGTGTCTATTGGTAGACATGGATACTTCTCTGGACCCGGTAATTTAAGTTCTAAACGTGTAAATGCTGTGATGTTGTTGGGTACCTAGCTATACTCGGAGCAATCACCGAGTCTGATAGATGTCGATCTGCGTCGCGATACAGGATGCCGATCCTGAATGACGGTATACAAGCCGCTTATGAAATGAGTGAGTCAATTCATGCTTGATCTACTTAATTGTTGCGGACCATGTCATTGTTGAACCAGTATAGATCGGAATCCTTCTCGAGGATATCGAACTTATGAGATGAACCACATTCTTATTTCTATCTATGCATATCCTGGCTCGTAACTTCGTATCTTCGTTTTTCTCATTCGTGGTATAACCCTGTTCCAAGATCACTAGACGCTGCCCATATGCTGTTCACGACTGCTTTTGATCTCTTAGATGTCCCACATATCATGCTCACAAACTCCTCTCAACTTCCCCATCCATTATCCCAACAGAATCTGCCTTTGTGATCTTTCAGACGCTCTTCTCTGTGACTTTGTGCATCTGCTCTGCCGACCGTGCTGTCTATGGTGCCTGTCGTCGAGCACACAAGGATCCGAGCGACGACACCAGCAAAGGACTTTAGCTAGATCTCGACATGCTCGTTGCACGGGCCATAGCTGGTACAGTGATTTGTCGTGAATGTAGCAGGCTCAACCCCAGTTGAAATTCACGTTTCACCTCTCTCAATGAGAGGGAATCGACCCTGTGCAATTCATGAAAAGTTTGTCTCTAAATCTGCCAACTTTCAATATCTCCAACCAACGGGTGGTGGGGGTCGGCCACCTCTATACACAACCTCACGCTCGACATAACGCTCATCTTCACGATTCCAGCCCCGGTCGTCTCTGAAAGGTCGAGGTGGTGGGCCTTCGATTGGTAGTGGGGCTCTTGGGCTCATTGGCTCAATTGCAGGTCGAGGTGAAGCAGCGTTCTCCCACCGTATTTCACTAATGCGTTTTGCCCGATCCTTTCGAATGTCCTCCGAGAGGCCAACGAGATGAGCTACATCTTGCTGGGAAACAGTTAGCAGCGAAGAGTAGCGGCATTGGTTATCAACTTACATAATCCATATACTTGAAGATATAGTAATAATCATCTGACTCCTCGTATTCGTAACCCATCTCTCGAATGGCTTCTTTGACGACTAAATCTTTCGTGATCTCCGTCCACAGGCCATCTCGGGGATCTCGTCTAGCACCATATCGTGGACCAATTGTGGGTGGTTCAGGTATGGGTTCTGGTCGAATCAAAGCTCGACTGTCTACATCTCGTTCTCGGCGAATAGCAATTTCTGTACGGTCTACTTCCTCTCTGAAATCATCTTCTCTGTATCGTGCAGGAGGTGGACCACGACTCTCTGATCGATCTCGTCGACTAATGACAATATCCTCACTTTCGCGATTGCCGTTACGTGTCTCGGAACGTCTGATCTCTATCCGCTCTTCTGACAAATCGCGTGCTGGTGGAGGTGGTGGTGGTGGTGGTGATGGCGGAGATGGTGGTCTTTCCTCCATGTATCGGGGCCGCTCGTATACTGGTGCTGCTCTTGGCGGTGCTCGAACTTCGTAGCCGTGGTCGACATGTCGATGATGAGTGATGACTTCTTGATGAATCTGAGGTGCGTAGATGATTTGTGCCGGAGCTGGTTCTGGCACAGGAGGGGCTCTTGTGCTCACAGACGCGGTTGGTGACGGGGATCTCGACCTAGAAGTATGTCGAATAATGATTTCTTGTGTTGACCGATCACCGCGCCGACCTTCTCGTTCGTCTCGCCGTATGATGATTTCGTCTTCTGAAGCACTGTCTGATCGTCCTCTGGACCTTTCATGAGATATTGGTCGGGCTAGCGCCATATCATCCTCGTACCGGCGCGCAGGAACACGCGCCCGTTCTTCATTTTGGCTCTTGTCTCTGCGGATGATTATCTCTTCTCGGTCACTTTTCTCTTCAACTGGTGGAGGCGGTCTGTAGCTTCGCCTCGAGTATACATCATCATCGCGTTCGCGCTCATCTCGTCGAATAATGATCTCTTCGCGCTCCGTGTCACGTATTGGTGCCGTGCGTGAGCGAGCAGGTGGCCCATAGTCGTCTTCATTTCTTCTGATAATGATTTCTTCTCGCTCAACATCGCGATCGCGATACCTTGGAGCTGCTGGACGCGATTGAGAACGCTCATCTCGTCGTATGATAATCTCTTCCCTTTCCCGCGACGAATCTCGGCCTCGGTCACGATATCGGGGCGCCGGTGGTCTTGATTCAGATCTTTCGTCTCGTCTTATAATAATCTCTTCTCGTTCACGTTCCTCCTCTCGCGGTCTCACTCGAGATCGAGGCGCAGGTGGCACCGATTCTGAGCGCTCGTCTCTCCTAATGATGATTTCCTCTCTTTCTCGTGACTCTTCTCGCCTTCGAGGACGAGGAGCTGGTCGCGCAGAATCAGATCTCTCATCACGTCGAATGATGATTTCTTCACGCTCCTTCTTTTCTGGTGTAGGTGAACGCCTTCTTCTCGGCGGAGCATAGGTCACGTCCTCGCGATCTCGTGCGCGCAGCACCATTGCACCAGCATTTGTCTTGCCGTAGTCGTCCCTCAGAAAAGCAGGTGTTGAACCGCGACGATCGTATTCGTCACGATCTATGACAATGGTCTCACGTTCTCTTCTAGGAACTGGGCCACTGCCGGATCTGAAAGTGAAATCAGCGTCCTCATGCCGAGAACGCCCACCATATGTAGTACGCCGATCGTCATAACGTGCATCAATATCAACCTCGCTACGACCGTAGCGAGACATGATTCCACGACCTTGTGCGTGCTAGTACAGTGGAATTTTCTGAAAGTCTTTACTACCCAAGATCTCCTGCTCGTCAAACCAGGCGAGGGAGGCACTAATGTGTGGTGCACAGCCTGCTGATACGAACACAGCCCGAGTCGTGCAATTCGGTGTGAGGTTGTATAGCGCGAGAATACAGCACTGTTTCACAGCATACAGCACGATTTTCAGAGCCGGACAAGTTGCTCAGCAATCTGCAGCTGCGTAATAGACAAGCGAGAGGAGAGATAGTCGCTTGGATCGCATTCGATATTTAGCAAGCCTTTGAATGATGTTCTTCGCTAATACGCTGCAGAGGATGTCTTAGATAGGGAAGCAGAACGAAGAGCATATATGGAAGAAGAAAAGGACGAAGCAAGTCGGAAACAATCAATAGCATGACAGGAGTACGAGGACAGGCGCGAGCAAGTGGTGCGCTTTTGCTAGTAAGCCCACCCAGGTTCGCTGGTCGTCTTCCTGGCTTGTGACGTCGTTTTGCATAGAAGACAGCCATGCTTTTCGACCCAATCTTCAAGCCCAACACGCAATTGATTTTCGTTGCATTTCCTGACCGCTGCCCAATGCCCTCTTAGTGCGATCATTTTCGAGGACTATTGTGACGGCTAGGAGTGATCTTCCGGGATGGGCCTCGGGACGAACAGCACGTTTTTGTGAAAGGCACGATTTATTCAGGCACAGCCGTTGCCTCCATGAGGTAGCATACCTTTCTCTCGAGGGCTATTTCTGATGTCAGGTGACTCGACAGCTGCTCACATGCTGTTGGTTGTGACTATGTAGCTTCGACAGTCATGTCACATTCTGGAAGGGCCTCCAGTCGTGGTCACAGAGTGTACGAATCTCATTATCTTGTTCATACGATCCAGGGTTGTACCCGCATGTGCACCTTTTGGATGTGCGGACCATAGGCCTCGTTTCATTCTGTATATCGCTAGCAAATGCAGTATCTGATGACTCTCGTGCTTAAGCAACTGAGGTGCAGTCGCACATTGTCTAGTCTCATGACCTTTGATCTGAAACATGCACAAGACTTGCCTCAAACGACCCCTATATCCTCGAGCTGTCGAAGGACAAATGGTTGTCCTAGTACGGACCCGTTTACAAAGCCATTGTGCGCTTAAGCGAAAGTAACTGTACATATTATGCCATTTACACCAACCAATGCTAAAATAATAATGCAGCGGATGCGCGCTGCCGTAAGAACGTCCATATCGTCGTCAAGTCGTGTATATGTGCAATCGGCTGCTGGTCAGCCTGTGCTATATTAGTAGCCTTTCTACAAGCAATTGCTTTTGGTGTCAACGTCCAGATCCTGCATGTTGCAAAGTCCAGATACCAGTGATTTTCAAGAAGTTGATTGATCGTCTCGACCCCCTGATTGGTGTCATGGATCCGGGTTTGCGACGCGCAGCTGCCGTGAGTAGTCTTGATTGTCCTGAAGGGAGACGTTACTAGCTCGACTGTCTTCATTTGAGTAAATAGCCCAAGGATTCAGTCGTTGGTCCACTGTCATATGAGTGCTCGCTCGATCTGAGTTGAGCGTGTTATTGGTACTGCGGTGATCTTCACCTTGAGACGACAAGCCCCCAGTGGTGTTCATGCGTGTTGGCCTAGTCAGCAGACCTGCCGACGACATTTGACTAACCTGTCGTGAAGGTATACCACCGGTATTCCTTCCAGTGCGCGCAGGTGATGTATGACTGGCTCCTTCTGACACTGCGTCCAGATCCCTTCTATGGCGTTTGCGCAGGATGTAGAAGACTATGGCACCAATAATAATTCCAATGATCACTGCCACACCGATAACGATACCAGCAACAGCCCCACCACTCAGACCACTAGAATGACCGACGGGCGACTGCTGGCTACTAGCACCAAGTGCTGAATCGGTGGTTTGGGCCGGAGTAGGGGTGACCAGTATTGTGCTGACCCGGCCACTGCCAGTAACAGAGACGATGCTCGTGTACACCTGAGTTTGTGTGTTGTCGACAGTGGTAGGCTCTTGCGTGGTACTATCAGGCTAGAGCACAAAAGTTAGCAAAGTTTTCCAAACGATGGCAGCGGAGTGCGCGATGACAAGATTGTTGTTTGATGTGTGGTTTGGTGGAGATGTGCTCAGCAGAATTGTTGTCAGAGACTTCGTCTCACTCACAGTCGAAGTACTCAACGATGAAGTTGAAGGCTCAGTATAACTCTGAGAGATCACATCACTAGTTAGAACAGAAGCAACCAAAGAAGAATAGGTCCACGAATAACGAGACCGTCCAGTGGAGGAAAAACCAGAACTCGAGGGGATCACAGTCACAATAGGTGGCTGGGAGAAGGTACTAACCGATGATGAGGACACCGCTGCTGAAGACGAAGGAGAGCTTCCACCGAAAGTGCCAGTAGGGTTTCCTCCTAGGTTGAAGTAGGCATAGAGTCCTTGGTTCACGTTGCCGCAAGTTTCGGAAGGATAGCCAGGACATTGTGCGCCACACTGGGAATTGGATACAGTATTGGCCGGTTGTTCGTTTGAGCACCAGCAGTTTTGACCTTGGATGACAGCGAACACATAGGAGCCTTTGCAGTGGTCCTGGCAAAATCCATTGGACATGTAATTGGAAGAGGCTACGAAGATAGGTCAGTATAACTCGATAGCTCTTCCAGGCGTGGACATACTTTCATAGCTGCCAGCGTTGTCAGGCGAGCAATATGCCACAGTTAGTGCTTGTGACCATCTTGTGAGCAGCAGTAAGGTCACGCCGCTCAGGTACCATCGTGCCCAAGGTTGTGACCAAGCTCTTGTGTATGACATTGTGTGCAACAGAGTTAACGTGGAAAGATGCACTTGTCCGGCGCCGTGTGATTATCTCGAAAACATTGGCTGAAATTGGACGAGATTGGTGCGAGGCTTAGATGGTGAAATCTGGTCGCAATCGCGGTGCTCAGGGTTGAAGAGCTTGCGATTGACTTTGGCTTTGGTTTGGCAGACCAGATTGTGGTGACGGAGGAATGCACTCAACCTAGTGAAAGGGCAAGTGACGACGTAGTATGTGGTAGAGGATCGTGACTGCCTCTCTTGACTCGTAGGGCGGAAATATAGCTGCGTCTCCGACTTCTTGAATTTGTATCAATCAAGACTGCTTCGCGTATCTGGGTCTATGGGTATAGATCTCGAGTGGCCGGAAATCGATCTTTCAAATGTGGCCAGCACCGCTATAAGGAATGTAACGAGGATTCGTTCGTAGGTAGGTCCTGGTAAAAGGCAGTCTAGCTAGCCTTGGCTTTGGCGAAAGGGTGGCAATAATGGACAGAGGGAAGGTGCAAGATGGAACAAAGTTAACAAGGGCAGCAGCTTGTGCTCTACAAACGCGAGTGAACCTGGGTTGTTGGCAGCAAGCAATTAGTTTAAACTAAGGACTCTAGCGACACCGAGAAAAGAAGGAGCGGATTGCACAGGTGGATCCGCGTTCACTTTTACTCGTATGAATATCCGCTAAATCGTCACCATTCGCCCAGTTTTGACAAGGAAGACTTAACCAAGCTTTCAGCATCTCATACAATGCCGCCGAACCTGGTCATCTTCGAAATCCTTCTGCAGAGCACTCTACATGTATGGTATAGTCGCTATCAAGTACATAGTCAGACACTCGATCAATCCAGTCTTCGCGAAGCAATAATGGAAGGGGATCTGTACTAGCATAGCCACATAACCAATCTCGTGGCTGCATGAAATATAGGCAGGTCATCACTTTTTGCCACTGGCCAATCCCGCTTCCTTCGATAAAATGTCCGATATCATCTACGAGATCGAATGGAAGCAATTATCGCAGCTTGTGGAGGTAATAGCTTATGGTATGTACCGGCACATACTTGGCTACAGCGTTTGGCACAGTTTTCCATCGTCTATCATGCCCATGACTCGGCACTGTCTGCCACTGTGCTAATTTAACCACTGCAGATCATTCTCAGCTGTAACCCTGCCATGGCCATAGGGTTGAACATTCGTCTTACACATACACCACTACTTCAGCAACCCATCATTCTGTTGTCAGGAGTTCGTCTTTCCCACATCTTCGTCCTCGACTGGTGCATTCGTCTACGTGTTGATCAGAAGCTCGAGCAGCCGAATGTCGTTTTCCGCTATCTATCAGCCAATCATATCGTTCCTGTCAGGATCCTAGCTGTCTCGCTTGGCAATTGACAGCTGAAATCCCCTGCAAAGTTCTGATTCGACGACTCAGTCATTTAGCCGTGCGATATCGACGCATAGCGAGGCAGCACAACGTCTTCTCTTGCAGCGACTGCGTACACCCTTGACAAATGCTTCACATCTTCTATTTGTCGTTTTGTGTCGCTTGGCAAATAACCCTGAAGTTATCCTTGCACCTCGCTCAATGTTCGGTAGACCTCCCGCTCCAGCTTATGCAAGCCTAGCATTCTTTTAAGATCCGCCAGGATTCGAGTTCCGATGGAGGGAACTCGTGGTTTGACATGTGGCGCATGTGGTAGGGAGAGTTGTATACCAGTAAGTATGTGCTCGGGCCAACTTCAGGTTTCATTTACGGCCAGCCACAGCATTTTGTGACTTGTTTGATAGCTGTTGTGCAATCACAATAGAGCAGTGACCAGGCGTTTGGACTCAAAAAGCTATGGTCAGACAACTTGCCAGCGGCAGACTACTACCACAGAGAACGTCAGGCTCAATCTTTTAGGATCTTGTTCTGCACATGCTCTGTCTGTGTGGTACAGCTAGCGGCATAATACAACAATACTCGTACTTTGTTAGCTCTTGTTCGGCAACGAGATTCCTGCCGGTCATCTTTGCACTATTGCACTCATACATGGTAAAAGACATTGAAGAGCTTCTCTAGAATTAATCTCATTAAATTCCATAGCCAATCCGTGATAAGAGCCCAGTATTGCGTCTCCTGCCTGAATAGATGACCGTACTAGCTCCACATCTAGCATCAAGTCGTTTTGCTCAACGAGCTTTTGCAATAATTCAGAATCTTTTCGGCTTTAGCTAAGGAGAGTGAAGATAACAGTCTAACAAACAACAGGGGCGAACAGCTCGAGCTGCGAAGGACAACTGCTGTAACTTCACAAATCCAGATCAGGGTTCGTTTCAATGCATCTGTCCGACCACAACCCACTTTTCTGCATGTCACGGGAACTATCGAGCATCAGTCCGAGTACTGGGTACGTGGTCGAGTATCCGCAGAGAATTTCCCGCACTCTGGAGACAATATGCGTATTTTGCTTTGTGCTCGTCGACAAGAGCATGTGCATACATAGTACCAGCACTCACAAGACGAAGCGATTGTTCCACGTCCTGGTTCTAGGAGATCATCACCGCCAATAGCTCAAGATATGTAGCAAGAAGATTGTCATGTTATGAAACATATGCAATACTGCTGAACTCCTCGTCATCGTGGACTGATCATCACCGGATTATGCACAGATTGCCACGTATTTTCTTCCACTGATGGTTCTTGTTATCGGATCCTTAAGGATATCACAGCCGAGCGAGAATTACCGGGATTCAACGGTTCGCGTCATCAATTGCGCTTGTGGCTGCAACTGGAGAATGTGGCTTGCCTTTTCAATCTCGACAAGCAGAAAACATTGCAAGCCGTTTCTCCATGTGGTTGTGGAAACAAAACCAATATTCATTTCGTTGTTGCTGGTCTCGAAATTACATATTTTCTCAACGCGTGACCGACAGCGTCAGAAGCGAACGGAGCGGCACATCCAATCGACCAGATAAGGGCTGCTCAAAATACGGCTCACTGAAACCATGGAAGTGTACTAGAATTTCGCGGTGTATTAGTATCGATTGATGCTGCTCTTGCTACAGTGCAAACAGCGTCGACCTGCTTCACCTCTGATAAGGTAAAATTATCAGCTCACTGATGTGAAAGTTGAACTTCCGTTCAGATCTGCTATGAATTGATACGATGTAGGATGGAATTGCGTGCACTATCACCTCAACCATGGAGAAAGCATGAGAGGGTTGACATCTCGGCGGTTTGCACATTATGTCCTGTGAACGTGTCACCACATCTGCCGACTGAGCGATCATATACATTTATTCGCAATTTGTGGAGTCGATTTCTCACACATGGGGATTCAGGTAACTGGATCTTTTCGAATTCAAGCGCCGATAGTTCAGGGGTAGAATTCGAGCTTCCCATGCTCGAGGTCCGAGTTCGAGTCTCGGTCGGCGCAGTCGACCTCTGAATTGACGCTTTACGTTCATTCTTTTTATTGTGTTGCATGCTGTCAAGACCTATCAATCATACCATGATCGAAGGATAGCAAATGTCCCAACACTAGACAACGAGCCTTGCTTTGTGCTTGGCAAAGACCCCGCACCTGCCATGGCTCTAGCACTTGACAAGGGTATCAAGCGGCAGCAGCGACATACCTCAGCAGTAGCAACTGCCACCATGGGCGCTTGGTCCGCAGCCAACATGTCCATCAGTAGACTATCAGATCATTATGACGGTTCTGCCTTGACTCATTCATTGTCAACAGGCTGGCCCCATTTTGCTGCAGTATCATTATCACGAGCTTCCACAGCATGCATTCTTGGTTCCTTCTTTCGAGCATCATTAGCATTGCAGCAGCTTTGGCAGAACCTTTCAGTTCACTCAGAGGACCGCTAATCACGACGAACTTTCCAGATCCATGTGTGATTTACGATGATGGCGTGACTTATGCTTTTGCAACCAACAACAGGAAGCCATATCCACAGCTCATCCATATACAAGTGGCAACATCCTACGACAACGAGACATGGAACGTTCTTGATGGGCATGATGCTCTGCCTCTGACTGCAGGCTGGGAGACTGGTAGAGCAGTCTGGGCACCAGATGTAAAGCAGCTGCCTGACGGGAGATTCCTTATGTACTATGCAGATGCAACAAAGATAGATCCTGCCACTCACTGTGTAGGAGCCGCTATATCAGACGACGTTTCAGGACCGTACCAGCCATTGCTGAACCCATTGATATGTCCCATCCGAGCCGGAGGCGCCATCGACCCTGCTGGCTTCCTTGATCGATCCACACAACGAAGGTATATTGTGTACAAGGTCGACGGAAATAGACTCGGTCATGGAGGATCATGCAACAATGATGTCCCGCCCTTTATGAGCACGCCGCTCATGCTACAAGAGGTCAATGCAGAAGACGGTATCACACTGATTGGCCGACCAAAACAGATATTGGACCGCGTACCGACCGATGGTCCTTTAATCGAAGCACCGGCAATGTTTCGCAGTAAAGAAGGCATATATTTCCTTTTCTTCTCTGCGAATTGCTTCAAGTCTGGGACCTACCACACTACATATGCCACGGCGACAGAGATTACTGGACCCTACGAGCGTGCTTCAAGACCACTCTTCATCAAGGGAGATGGGCTGAACACGGATGGCCCAGGGCACATGGACATCGTACATCACAGCTACGCAAGCATGAACACCTCATATGAGGATGAGAATGGCAGATTGATCTTGTTCCACGGGATTATGAATGAACACAACAACCCTAATATGGTACACCAATATCCGCTGAAGGATAGGCACCTTCCGTTCATTCGAGGTATGTATTCCGGCAAAGCGTATTTTAGGGGCAGGGATGTTAGCTTGCATGAAAGTGGTTTCGATGGTCTATAGGATAGACGGGTCGAAAATGTGGGATCCGTTCTGGCTAGAAAATGCACACACCCAGCGAGAAGACGAAGATATTTTCCATACTACTGGCCAAATGTCTGGGGTATGCCTACGAGTGAAGGGACTTGCTGGCAAGTCTCGAAAGCTTTATTGGTATTGTGTCTGATGCTGATCCTGGTTGAGCCAGTACTCTGAGCAACTCACTGCGTTTCGCAGTGGTGCTCTATAGTTGCTAATGCACTGATTGTGCTACGGCTTCAGCCAAACTCCCAGTAAAAGTTCTCATTTGTTCATTTCGGCAGCCTTTGCCTGCAACTTCTCCTTGCTCTCAGCTTCTGGCATTTCTACGCCGTATCAGCATAACAGCTCAAGGATAGTAGGTAAGCATACTTACTCGTTTCTGGAATTTGAGGACCCTTTGACTTTAGGGCACCCGCAGCCTCCTCGAGAGGACCTTTATTCTCATCATGTAGTGGATGATCCGATGCTGTTGAATCCTTTGATTCCTGAGCCACCTTATCCGTAAGGTTCCCTGTGGTTTGTTCTTCGCTCGGATGATGAGGCATATTTGTAGATTGATTTGGTGAGGATTTGGCTTGTAATTGAGTGCAGAATATTTAGCAAGAATGTTCACAGGGAAGAAGTCTGTAATATATCAGTTTCTCGTTGAGCTTGTGCTCTCGTCTGTTGGTTAGACCGATGACGTGTTACGCCAACAGAGGGGCTGCCATGTGGCTCAGCAGAATCCCTGCTATATCCACAACCTTCCTATTCGTCTCTCAGGCACTATTATTCTGGGAACATTTGATAACTGCGACACGAGTTCGATAATTCGAAGCAATCTGAAACGACTATGAACTGCTAAGGATATCTATCAAGCTCATACTCATCCTTCAACAATGCCATCCGTTCTCACCGACCATGATAAAGAGACGGTCAAGCGGTTAGTGCCCAAGTCGTCCAACAAGATCCAAGCTGTTGCTGTTGCTCGACTGTACATAGTGCCGCCAGGCCAGGGGAGATGGAAGTACACAGGTCTACAAGGAGCAGCTGTGCTCTCGAACGATCTTGTCGGCAATACATTTTGGATCAAGCTGGTCGACATATCTCCTGCCAATCGAGGTGTAATATGGGACCAGGAGATCTACGACACGTTCCAGTATAATCAGGATCGTACGTTCTTCCACTCGTTCGAACTCGAGCAATGCATGGCTGCGCTATCCTTTGTGGACGAGAAAGAGGCGAAACAGTTCAAGAAGAAGATGGACGAGCGCGAGAAGAATGCCAGTAAAGCTACAAAGACTACACTGTTCGGATCCATGGCTGGAGGTGCGCAATATGCGCAAGTAAATGGAACTGGGCACAAAAGCCACGGCCTGTTGGGAGGCCTATTTGGCAGGTCGCGAAATAGCTCTAATCCTCCTCCGCCACCGCCGCAACAGATGCCTGCTCCTCAGCCTATATACAGTTCTGTCCCTACTGGCATTGGTGGCAGCCGACCTCAGAGTAGTGGAGGAATTGATTTGACTGATCCATCATGGCGACCGATATTGGACGAGCTGCTTCAGATGGGCATAACTGAGGACCAGATATCGCAAAATGCAGACTTCATCAAGCAATATGTTGAACAGAAGCAAGCTCAGGAAATGGCCAATGGTATCGCTTCAGCTTTGCCTAGCCAGAGCTCAGGCAGAGCGCCTCCTCCACCTCCACCACCTGGTCCGCCTGCGCAGCGGTTGACGCCAGACAATACTGGCTCAACGACCACAAGCAGGAGAGGTCCTCCTCCTGCTCCACCACCTTCGAGGAGACCGGCAGCACCAGGGCGAGCACCTTCACCTCCTAGGCAGCCAAGTCCTCAACCATCGCGGACACCATCGCCTCCACCAGCACCACAAGCAGCGTTCAGAGTGCCTCCTCCACTAGCAACAGCAGGTCAATTTGCTGTCAAGGATGGTCCCACACTTCATTCCTCAGGTCGATCCAGAGCGTCATCAGGCGCAGCACTCGCTAATCCTGGGCCGCCACCTCCACCTCGTCCGCCAAAAGAACCAGATGATGAGAGCTCAACCCCTGGTTTCAGAGTCCCTCCACCATTCTCGGGCTCGAGACAGCCCAATGCACCACCGCCACCACCGAGTCGAGGTCCAGTTCCTCCGCCGCCGCCTTCTCGTGGGGCTGTACCTCCCCCTCCGCCCTCAAGAGCAAATGTCGCTCCTGTACCACCTCCTTTGCCTCCATCTCAAGCGAGACCGATACCTCCACCACCAAGCTCAGGCGGTCTACCGCCACCACCTCCACCATTACCGCCATCATCGCCAGCAGTGCCTCCACCGCCTCCCCTACCATCTTCAGGCTCAGGTCCACCAGCTCCACCTCTACCTCCTGGCTCCGCAAATCCACCACCTTTGCCCAGTGGCGGTGGAGGCAGGGACGATCTCTTGGCCTCTATCAGATCAGGTGGTGCTGGAGGTTTAAGAAAAGTCAAGGACACCGAAAAGCGAGATCGATCTGCGGCCGCGGTGCCTGGTGGTGAAAGTGCTGCTCCTGCACCACCAGGAGCACCTGCCACACCTGCCGGTGATGCTGGTGGGCTTGCGGGAGCGTTGCAAGCTGCATTGGCCAATCGGAAGAAGAAAGTTAGTGGTTCTGGTAAGTTTGAGGATACCCTATTGGCCGATGTTCACTGACAGACTTGCAGATGACGAAAAGGACGACGATGATGACTGGTAGTGGTGTACATTGTCACTGTGGGAGGACATCGCACGTTCTTCTCGTGGTTGTATACGTACTTGTAGTGCTTCGATGAGCGTTACAGCAAGGTGCGATTTATCCTACGCTGAGATGGATCCATCTACAATTTGAACGATCTATTCTAGCTGGCCATTATAAGAGATAAGCGTGGAAAACTCGACATTGCTATCAGCCTAGGGATGTCAAGCTGCTAACTTTGTCTCGATGGTCCGCTCGAGATTCAGTCCAAGAACTTGCAACGTCCATGCAGCACTTTCCCTCATCAGCATTGCTGCAACGCCATACACAGCCAGGACTTTCACAGCGTTCTGTCCACTATCAAGCGTCAGACTGGCTAAGATAGCTGTTCCAGCCAG
>JAKLMI010000100.1:42865-54074 GCA_022813495.1 Pasadenomyces melaninifex
CCATACACAGCCAGGACTTTCACAGCGTTCTGTCCACTATCAAGCGTCAGACTGGCTAAGATAGCTGTTCCAGCCAGGAACTGAAATTGAGCCAGTAGACCTATCAGTAGACTCAAAGTACGTTTGAGACTGCTATGTGCATTGCTGCATAGTGTGTCAACAATAATTTCAGCAATATGGATCACTGGACCTAAGAATAACCAAAAGAAAGGATAGAAGCTTGTCCATGCTGCCCAAGACAGTACTGCGCGCTGCGAGAGGTCATACGTTTGCCACACCACGCCACAGACCGTGAAGACCGTCAAGACATGTATAGCTACTAGACCTGATCGTTCCATTCTGGCATCTACCTGGTCGATATCGAACAACAGCGCATACGAAGGTTTCCTCTGTGACATTTTAGCCTGACCGCATCGTAGCTCAGGGTTCAGCTGACCTTGCTGTCAACACTGATACCAGTCAAGGTGAGTGGGAACGCTAAGATTGGCAGCTTAGTATGTACAGTCCAGATATCTGATCTGCGATTGCCGAGAAAGGAAAGTGCCGTTGGTATCAAGCCCAAGATTGAGGAGCCTGAGGACAAGATCGTCTGCTGGCTGTTCGGAATATTATCCATGATGCAATTGAATGCTCCCCTCGCATTTGCTCGAAGAGTGATGTTTGCGGCTGTGAATGTATATGTTGGATCTGCCAGACATGCTTGTAGACCTTGTTCTGCGATGCCCTGGTAGACGTGACTGAACTTCGCCTCGGTAGAGGAGGCAAGAAGTAACAGAAGTGTCAAATAGCAAAGGACTCGAGAAGTGGTACCTCTTCTATGTTCACACATTTTGTGGAAATTTGTACCACAGGGAAGACAACACCTCCAAGAAGCAGAAATCGGGCTGCTAGTGTAAGTAGATAGACACGGCTCGGCATTGCCCCAGGATGCTCCACTTTGATATAGAAAAGGCAAAGTTTAGTAGTTAGCTGCATTCTAAGTTGCTTCCCACTGTATCAAATGGCCAGAAATTGCAAGTTCGCGAAAGATATCATTGTTACCCAATGGATTGAAGAAGTGGTGTCCTTGATATTCAGGTGGTCGTCCAGATCTGAACGCCATTCTATACCTTGAGAACCTTTTATACACAACAAAATACCGCTAGAACGCTCATGACTCTTAGTACAACCAGTTTTCGCTTCGCGTAATATAGTACTGTGCATTGCTTTCATTTATTTTCCCGTGTCGTCCTTGATTGTCACAGTCAGTGGCCGCTGACGCTTGGCCGGTACATCAGTATAATCCGCATCAGAATTCGTATCTTCGACGTCCTCGGCTGAAGCAGATTTGACCTTATGTATTCCCAGTCCCTCCATTCCGGGCCACAGCACAGGTCCAGCTCCAGAGCCCATGCCACTGATCCCTCCTCCAGAAGCACTACCAAGCGTGCCAAAGCGTGCATTCATTTTTCTTTCCCGCTCTTTACTCATAGCGAGCACTTCGAGAGCTTCTGCACGCCAATTGCCTTTATAGGCGCCGCCTCCAGCCATGGTTTCGCGGCGTAGACTCATGCTCTTGGCGTTATGGCCTGGATTGTAGACGTCCATGCCATTTTCGCCCCACATTCGAACCTTTTGTACTTTGCGTAGCTTGCGAAAGCCATAGATACACAGCCAGGCGCTAAAGGCAATCGTACTAAGAGTGACTGCGCCAAAGCCGTAGTTGGTTTCTTCGATAAAGTTTTCAAGATTCTATTATAGATTAGCAGGATGTACCTTAATGCAATCGAAGTTTTGCTTACCATTCCGTACCAGCCAGCTATCAATGTGCCGCCAGCCAGACCCAGAGTCGCAATCGACACCTTGATCTCGAACAACATAAGCTGATTTCGATTCGCATCGAGAATTGCTTTGACCACTTCTTCCGTGTTTCGAATATTGCTGATCAAATTACCACTGATCTCTACCACTTCATCACAAATTTTGTGGTATGATTCGAGGAGCATTTCCACCTCAGTATGTTCTTGCGTTGGTCTTGGCTTCCCAGTCGTCTTGCGCTCGGTCAAGTACATGCTTGCCAAATCGTCATCTGCTTCAAGCAGTTCATCCAAAGCATCACGCACTAATCGTGCTTTTTGCTCAAATGTGCCCAACTTCTTCGAATGGATAAGCAAATGTCGTAGTTTTTCACGATCAATGTCCTCTTCTAGTGCGCGCAGAATCTGCGTCACTGGCTCTCTCACAAGTGCAAATTCTGCTTCTAGACCTGAGGTCACGGAAATTAAGACTGCTTCGAGCGCTCGAAATTCGTATGGGAGATATGCACTACCATCTGAAGTGGGATTTGATGTCTGCTTCTGCCTCAATTTGCCTTCCAGATCGTACATGAACAAGCTTTGTGTATAGCTATCTGTGCTGCCATACGCGTCAAACACCAATACTCGATCTGACTGGATCAAGACTCTCAAATGCAACAAATTTAACAAGATGGATGATGGCCGCACAAGTATATGGGGAAGCACACTGCTATCGATCTTCCGCAAATCTCGTGGCAACAAGCCATATTTTGCGATCAGCTCGCTCTTCTTAAACTCGCCTGACACAAGGGTAACATTGCCATTCTTGTCAAATTCTGTACAGCGCAGTTTCAATTCAGCTCCTGTCGGGTTACGCGATAGTGCTCGAGACAGATTGAAAAGTTGTGCCGATGTTTCTTCATAGCTTCCAGTATTATTGAATGAGTAGTCCGGCAGCGGCTTCTGCTTAGCTCGCTGTCGTTGTTCGCGTATCCGCGCGCGATGGAAGACGCGATCCCATAGTGATGGCTTTTCGTACTTTTCGGGTGATGTATCGGAAGAGGCATAACGATTACGATTATGTATATAAGGAGAGGTATAGTTCTTTGGTGCGGGTAATGCTTTACATTTCTCTTTATTCCGAGAGAAAACGTCGTCTATGTATGATCGTGGGCTACCGAACTGCCTTGCTGAGTATGACAATTGTCGTTGACACGATCGACTATGTGGCCTTTGATGTCCAGCTGATCTGGTTTGCGCGCGCAAGAATCGTAATAGCGTCGTCGATGGAATCGGCACTCCAGCAATTGTGCTCATAGCTTTGCTGAGCCACAGATTATAGACTTACGATGGCTTTGAACATCAAGCCCTAACCGTCGGCGTCTAGTCTCACGATACTAAGAACTGCTGCATTACCAAAATGAAGTCGTCACTGCGCAGCAGGAGCAATCCGCAGAAATGCCTAAGGCCGCCAAGCACATGCCGAAGCTTCGCTTTTAATCAGTCTGCCATCGTGATTCGCCCAGCACTACTAGTACTGATGCTTCCGTAGCACACGTAGCTAGTGTTGCATTGTCGTGCAAGCTGTCAATGGTCACTTCTGCCTGCAAGCGAACCATAGCCTGAGATGCAGGACTGTCCTACTAGGCGAGGTATCAAAGACCTTGGTGTGCAGAATGCCGCAGTACGTTGCATCCGCAGAGCCTCATACCATGTTGGTATATGCTCAGTCTGATAGCTACAAGAGATATAACTATAGACGTTGTATGCGAGATAGGGTGAGGAACTGACCGTTGATTCCTTTGCCAATTCCATAAATTTTGACTTGTCCTATTTGCACAACATGCCCAACTTCCTCATCTTATTCACAAGCAAGCATGATACCAGCAGAAGCGGAGAATCTGCAGAGGATGAGGAAAATGTGGACTTGAAGAAGATCATCGCGGCTTCTATGCAGCTATATCAAAAGTGGATGACGGACGAGCTGCAAGCACAACGTATAATACATTCTGGAGGCGCTCTTGATGCATCGAAGCAAACCCAAGCACGTATCAGATTTCAGGATGCCGGTATAGACGACAAGTTTCTTGACAAGCTTATGAGTCTTACTGACGGCACTATCGATGCCAGTGATGGTTTGAAACCAGTATCTCAAATCGACGTCGGACCTATTGATGACCCGGTCGCCATTACATCATATTTCATTGTCAAGCAAGAAAGCCTGGAGGCAGTCCTGGACTGGGCGAAGACTGCTCCGATATTTGCCCCTGGTATTAGCTTTGAGATTCGTCAGCTGATCGAGGAAATTGAGGACGAACCCTCGCGAGATTTCGTGGTCGAGCAGGTCATTGGCATCAGAGAAAAGATGGTTGGAGAGGGAAAGATGAAGATTGATGAGGACGGTACGCATTGGGTCAAATTGGACGACGAAGAAGACCTGAAGGACCATGACTTGGCTGAGAGGATCGCAAGCATGGAGCTCAAATCCGATATCCTCAGCAAAGCTAGAGGTGCCAAATAGTTCTGCAAACGGTATGTTATCACGGTGTCGTTGCTAGGTCCTGATTTTTGCATGCCTTGCTGGTTGTGTTCTGCATCCTATACCAAATATTCTCGTTATCGTTGCAAAAACATGGTAGAAACGTAAGAGGGACAATTGCAGAAGATTCGCATCGTAGGCATTCACGTATAATGACATACTTAAGCCGAAGTCGAGCTTGTTGTAGTTTATTGATATCCTTGACCCACCATGTTACCTCGAATGGCCATCATCAAATCGCTATCACTTCTATAATCTCGTCATCTGCTCTTGAAATTCGAAGGATTCCTGCTGAGGACATTTCGCCATAGTCCGGGAGGAACGGCGATTGTTAAGGATTACTGTCACGGCTGGGTCGTGATCAAATAGAATAGCGAAGTACTTTATATAACTGGCTCTTTGACAGATGCTTTTCTGTCACTGTTGCTATCTGTTATCGGCAGGAGTATCCGCGATGAACGCTGTATCCTCACAGAATGGAAGATCGAAACCCGTGAGTCTGTATGCGCGTAGGAGGTTGAAGTCAGCTGAAACGACACTCAATCATCGCTAGTCATTTGAGAGTGAGGGTTTGACAACCCCGACGAACAGCAGCTTCCATTTCTTGTTTGGGTTTCGCCGAGCACGACTTTGCGCTCGATGTCGATAGGTTCACAGCATGTCGGACAGAACAGAAGCTTCGTTGACCTTAGTGGCGCCAAGCATTTGGTATGTGGAGCAGAAGTCGAGCTTCCAATACTTGCTAGCTCTAAAACAATGATCGACGTCGTAAAGCAATGGTTGATGTGACACTGTGACGAGGCGATCGTTGACAGGTAGCGCTATATCGACTTTTGCCGAATATGACCTGAGAAGGATGCGGCACAACATCGTTGCAGAGACACGGCAGGAACGAGGAGGATATTTCATGCAGGAGCCACACTAAGGGTCAACATCAACTCTTCGAACCATGGCTAAGAAGCAAAGAAGACAGGCCGATGCGCCAGCTTCGGTCATCAGAGGTGAGCGGGTAGAGATTGATGACAATAATGCAGCCAAAAGTCGGCCGCCATCTGCTCTGAACAGAACATGGTCTATGTTAACAAACAGCTCAACGCGACGAGCTTTCTATCTCGTAACGCTGTCGGCGTTGTACGCACCTCTGTCGCAACTCATCCTGGCGCCAGTCTTTGGATCCATCCCTTCCGCTGTCTACCACAGATATGGCCTGATAGTAGCAGGTATGCTCTCCTTCGCGATCAGAGGCTATGTTCCGGAGTTGTTAGACACGCTTTTCGCGTCTTTCGTCTTTTGGATACCTGTGCTACACTTCCTGCTATTCCAATTCAGCTCGATGCTTGGCAATCCAACAGGCCCTTTAATTATCGAGTGCTTGACCTTGTATCCACTGATTACAATGTCCATCTATTTGGCAAGCAAGAACCTCGATGCTCTGGACTTGAGCTTCGTGAACGAAAGTCTTGCTGAGGCAGGGCCTTCGATGCTTAACTACTTTCTTTTCACTTTGTTTGAGAGGATGTTCCGCCTTGTTCTCCCAACGTGGATGGGGATGAATAAGCTCTTTACTAGAGTAGGACTTCAAATGTTGGTGGCTACAACATATACTACTATCATTCCCAACAGCTATTTCTGGCCTGCTTTTCCTGCTGTTGTATTCAATTGCATCGGGAATGTACACACCCCATTGCAAAGGACGACAGATGTGCTCAACAATACCCTGCATCTATCGGACTACGCCTTGATCGATAGGCACGAGTCCATGACTGGCTATATTTCCGTATTACAAAACAACAAGGACAATTTTCGAGTCATGAGGTGCGACCACAGCTTGCTTGGTGGTGAATGGACATTGCCACCAGACGGAAAGCGGATGGTCGCAGAACCAGTATATGCGGTTTTCACTATGCTTGAGGCAGTGAGACTTGTTGAGAGAAGTCGACCAGAGGAGCAGGAACAGGCTTTGAACATTGGTCTGGGAGTTGGCACAGCCCCTTCCGCACTGCTTGCGCATGGTGTTAGCACCACGATCATAGAGCTTGATAGTACTGTGCATCGGTATGCTATGCAGTATTTTGGCTTGCCACAGAACCACACCGCATATATCGGAGATGCTGTCAATGTTGTTGAAACCATGAAGCTGGATCACCCGAGCTTCTATGATTACATCGTTCACGATGTGTTTACAGGTGGTGCCGAGCCAGTCGATTTGTTCACTTTCGAATTCCTCTCGAGCTTGAAAGGCATGTTGAAGCCGGATGGAATTATAGCAATCAACTATGCAGGCAATTTAGCTATGTCTTCCACGTCTCTCATCTATCGCACGATTACGGAAGTGTTTAAATTCTGTCGTGTTTTCAGAGAGGATGAACAGATCAACGAGGACGATAAAGTGGTAGAGGATGCAGGGGATTTCACGAACATGGTGTTCATGTGTAAGAAGAACGATCCTGTCGTATTTAGAAAACCAGTGGAAACAGACTTCTTGGGAAGCGCTTCTCGAAAAGCCTACATGGTCCCGAAGCATGAAGTTCCTGCTGCAAAATTCCAAAAGGAAGGTGAGCTGTTGACCTCGTCGAACACAAAAGTCCTTGAGAAACTGCACATCGAAAGTGCTATCGGTCATTGGAAGCTCATGCGGAAGGTGGTACCTGCAACAATTTGGGAAAACTGGTAGGCGTTCGTGTTGGGTTTGTGGTACCAACCAAGCATATAACTCGAATCCATCTACGCTAGACTCATTCAGGATTAGCTTCACGAAGTGATACCTACCACAGACAGCATTGGTCAATCAACGAGGACCTGCGCGTTTGTTGTCACTTGCAAAGGCTGCAGTGCTTAATAACAAAGCCGCAATCTGTCGGTTCTCGAGTTTTCTTCGACACCCAAGTCCGCAACACCGATCAGAACATCTGCACGACATTTGGACTCTTTTGCCAAGACTAAGGCCAAGTCCATTCGCAGCTATGCCGACTTGGTTCGATCTACCATCGGAGGTAAAGCAGATCATTTACGGCTTCGTGTGCGAGGCAGACGCAGTCATCTATGTTCCACGAGATCGACGAAAGACAATCGATGTAAATTACCACAACGCCCACCACTTCCATGACCTACTTCTTGTATCAAAGAAGTTCATCACCACCAATGAGTTTGCTTGTGCGGTCCTCCGCAAGGCGAATCTAACTTTGGAGAGATACACCGAGCTTCGACGATGTGCTGCAGAACTTAATAAGGCAGTAAAATCTGGCGTTCGGCACATGCATCTGAGAGTCGGATGGAAGTACACGGTGTCAAGCCGACTGGAAAGCCATGGGTATAATCCTGACTCGTTCGCTTCGTTCTCAAACCTGGAGAAGATTCTGTCTAACGAATTTGCTTTCCTGCGAAAAGTTCACGTCTCAATTCCAGAGTACTGCTCTGAGATAGCTTATCATACACCTTTTACACATCAGGGACCGACGACCGACGAGTTCAACGAATACGTTGGTTTCATCTGCGGAAGAAAACCATATGCAAAAGATGGCGAGTTCCAGGTTCGAACAAAGCGGCTGAACAACATCGCTGCCGCTTTTATTGGAGATCGAAATTCATTCACCGAAAACTACAGATGGCGCCGTGTCAATCCATGGCTTCGAAGATTAATATTGTACGCCGAGCAGAACGATATCGAGGTGCTTCTTCACATTACGCTTTGTGTCTCCAATCACACAATGAAGACTTATTATGTTGGGGCAGGTCCTGAACCACTGGCTTTCAATGGGGCTGGTCAACAAGTCGCACGTCTTTGCTATTCGAATGCCAGACGACATCGTCGCCCTTTCGAGCCACCACATCTTCAATTACACTTGCCAGCCACAATGAGCACGAAGGACTACATATTGCATGTGACACACAATGACGTCGCATACTCATACTATCAAGGTCTAGCATATGCCATGATCCATGCGGAAGGCAGGACAACTAGTCTTGCAACGTGGGGATCGTTGCTGGACACCTTCGATCTCGAACCAGCCGACGTAGCATTTTGACGATTCTGATCGACCTAAACAACTAGCTTTGAGGATCAGACACGGGTGGAAGCCGCAATACCCATCTTATCTTCGCCAGCCCGCGTGTTCTGGGCAGAATTCCTGCTCATCACTTGCTCGTCCCAATCGACATCAAGCTCACCAGGATAATACACACAGACTTCCATCCAACCTTCTTCGCCCATCTCTTTCGATTCGTCAAACAGCAGCAGGACCTCGCGATCCCAATCAAGAACTTTTTCGACGACCACAGGCATTATCTTGATCCAGTCAAGCACCATGCGTTCGAGTTTCAGCCATATCGATTGTGCTAGTGGAAGGGCCAAATCAAGCGTTGCAAGCGCCTGCGGCGAAAATATGACGCGTGTCTTGCGATGGCGGTTAGCCAATATGGTGTGAAAAGCAATGTTCTTATGCCGAGTATTGGTTGATGTTAATCGGGCTGCGCAAAAGATTGTTTTCTTTGGATTTGTGGGACTTGTTGGACTTATGGAATTTCTGGGATTTTTAGGACTTATGGAACTTATGGAACTCGTTGCACTTATTGAATTTATTGAATCTGTTGTACTTGTTGGGCTTATTGGACTTGTTGGACTTATTCGAGTTGGTGCTTCATCTTCCGATCCTGGTACCTGTTCAGTATCGTGAAAATGGTCGATCACATTGTATGACTCTATGCCGTCTCCAAGGGAGTATCGGGTTCGAGCCATCTCCCACTCTGTACACGCGCATAACAAATTGGAAGTCCTATGGGCGCATTTCCAAATACCACGGGGCACAAGAACAAAGGAAGCGTAGCAGCACCGTAGTCCAATGCTCATATTTTGAATTCGTGAAAATAGCACAAGTCAAATGTTTCTCTTTGTTAGTCCGCTGCTGCTTGCATCTACCACGAATTGCGTCACTGTGTCGAGGTCGTGTTGTTTTTGCATGAGGGCAATTACTAAAGCAAATATTGTTCAAATATTGTTCGATCAATGCTATACATTATTGTATTTGAATCAACACCTTTGACAAGAGAACGCCAGTGTGCATATCGCTCGATATCAGAAATTATACAGCCACTCCGTTTTCTTTCCTTTTTTCTTCTTTCGGGCTAATATCTTCCGCGTCTTCGTCAACATCACTAATTAATCCTTCTAGCTCAAACTCTTCTGCATCCCTCACCTGCTGACTATCCGTCACCCTATGACTTCTGCTCGGCAAGCGCGGCTTCGGTTTCGTGTGTCCATTCATTTTAGGCTGATCTTCCTCAGGTATATCCAAGAAAGGACTGTTGATGCCACTGGAAGCTCTACTTCCAACACCGCGCATCTCAACGCCCAATCCAGGGGTGCCAGGGACGAAGCTAACGCTCCGGCTGTGTGTACCTCTTTGACGCATCTGTTTTGCTAACGCGATTTGGCCGTTCGATTCGTCGTCTGGCCAAGTGGCCTGAGCGTAGACATGGAGGAGGATGTTGACGAAAAGGTAGAGGAGGAAGGCGATACTGTACAGGATCAGGATGTACGAGACGTGTGTGACGTTGGCCGCGCTGAGCATTTCCATTTGCTGCTCGGTTGCGCCCATGAAAAGGAAGCCTGAGGCATAGAGGAGCTAGAAAAGGATTAGTGATCGCATGCGATGGGATATGTGCAAACTTACGAATGGAGGTAGATGCTGCCAACTATTAGGCTCGCCTCCGCCTCGGCTATCTCTGAGCACGAAGCAGATCTCAACGATTCTGGTAGCACCTGCGGCCATCAAGGTATAGCCAAATATCGTGTGCACCATAGTGCTCAATTCCAACTCTTGTGGGTGCGCACTCATGCCCCAACCTGTGAAGATAATCACGAGTGCTGGAATGATGTTTCTTCGTGGTCGGCCGCCTCGACTTCTGCTTAGCCATATACCAAGCAGACCAGCGCACCACCAAACAATGCCCATACTGGTATGCTGTAAATCATTTCTGACCCAAGGATGACCCCATCTGTGCTCGGTAAACGTATTGACAATTCCCCAAAGAGTAATGATAATCGAATCAAAGAATTCCTGGCTCTTGCCGGTCTTCCTGATCCAAGCCTGTCCTACGAGCAGCATGATCGTCATGACAATGCCATAGCCGATGAAAGCTGATCCCATAATGAAGTGTGCCAGGCATTGTCCTAGATGATCACCTCTGCAATATCCCATAGCGACAATTCCGCCAAACAACATCTGCGCCCAGCTCACCACAGGGAAGATCTTCCCGATCAAGCCGTGTGTAATCACTATCATCCTGCGTCCGTAAAGTCCACCTTTACCGCCGAATACTCGACCAACCCATCCCTTCTTGTTCTCGAGGTGTAGTTTCAGTCCTGCGCCCAATGTGACCTGCCCGATCAGCATGAGCAGGACTACGTTCGCGAAGTAAGCGTGAATATGGGGACCTGCAAATTGTCTACCCTTGTGCATGTGTCCAAGAAAATAAGCGGGCACGAATATCGCTGTTGCGGCTATTTGAACTGGGACGTGCCATCTGTTACGGACGATTCCGAGAACCATTCCAAGTGGAAACAGTAGACCGAAGCATAGTATCATTAGAAGTATATGGATCCATAACCGAACATCAATGGGGTCTTCTGATATCGCGGCACCTTCTGGCACTTTTGAGTGGCCACCATGCGCGGATACGATCGTGCCTAGAGAAGCGATGGCGAGGAGGAGGAGGGGCGAGTGGGAGATGTATGTGCTGCCCATCTTGTCACAGATGAAAATGGGTCAAGATTGCGAGTGTGTTTCACCAGTCTGCCCAATAGCCTCGAGTACAATGCCTCCAGTGCTAAGTAGTTCCGAGATTCGCAGTATGATGCTTGGTATTGATAGTGTTGAATTGTAAGGCGTGCTTTCTC
>JAKLMI010000101.1:0-54072 GCA_022813495.1 Pasadenomyces melaninifex
TCCTCGAGCTCTTGGTCCTGTGTGCGCTCTGCCTCGGCCATCATTGACTTGTTCTTCGGCTGTTTCGAAGTTGTGATAGTAATGTCTTCATCGTCGCTATGTTCGACGACTCCGTTGACACCATCTGCAGTCAGAGATGCTGGCTCGGACTTTTCAGCTTTTGCGCTCTTCTTTGTCCTCTTCTTCGTGGTTATCGCCACTGGAGCGTCTTCGAGGACGTCGACAGCTGCTTTTCTTGCACTTTTCTTCGCAGAAGAGACAGTGTCGACATTGGGTATGGTGGCTGTAATCACAGTGCTTGCCTCAACATTATCAAGCTCTTTGCTCGCTGGCTTGGAAACTTTTTTGGCTTTCTTCGCAGTATGCGTGTTGGTAGCTATTTCTGCGCCTAAAGAAATCGTTAGTAGTGTGTCATGGAGTGAGACTGCAAGCGTTCAACTCACTTTTGCGCTTCTTTTCTGCTACTGCCATGGTGTGTATGGTGATCTAGCTGGCTATGAAATTCATGGTTTATTTTGCTGAACTCGAACTTCAGGCAGGAAAATCGTCCTATACTCCACTGTCGAAGACTAGCTCCAACTGCTAGTAAGGCACGGCAGACGCTGCTTCTCTTCCAGGCATCATGTTAGCTATATGTGCCTAATTACCTATCTAAATTTGGGCTTCAAGGAACGATTGCTCTAAGCACTTGATAGGGCTATTGATGATTAACTACTAGTACAATCTGAAGACATTGAGTGAGGACTGGATATGTGCATTTCTTCAGCCTGGTGTTTCTGGTCATTGATGGACATGACCCGTAGTGTACCAGCGAGTGACTCTGTATCTATCATCCGAGATCCAGGTTTGCCAATTTTGCGGCATTCACATCCGCAGCAGATTCAATATTCCAGCCTAAACCTCGACATGAGTTATCGGAATAGAACCGAACCCCATCTTTGCAATGCTTCAATAACTCCGAGCAAACCCATCTGACGGTTCTAGTATGCAGGCTTCCCTCTCGTTCTTCGCCTGGCGGCAAATAAAGACAGTCTGGTCCATACACCTCAGAGACTCCCTCCGCCAGTGCTTGAAAAATGACCAGCTGATCTTCAAGGAATTCGTCGACACAACTGCCCTTGTCCAACTCGTGCTTCAGATCCGAAACGACCGTCCGACAGGCATTCTGCAAGATCTTCTCTTCCTCACTTACATTTTTGGCAAGACGTCCTGTACCCAGAAAGTCTCTGCCTAACAAACAGCCAGTGCTTCTCCTGGCAACGAGGAGGACGTACAGACGTCGTGCGTCACCTGAATCTTCATCCGGCAAGAAAGATATGGCCACGTCCTCCCCGAAGTGCTCAGCCAGGACTTTCCCACATTCAGCCTTCAGATACTCCCGAGCATGAGTAGAACCGGCCACGATTTTGACGGTAATATTCTCGAGCTTACCTCGTTCGTTGAGATAAAACCATTTAAGTCTGAAACCACCCGCAGGAACAGATGGTACACGCAACTTCACCTCACCAATCGCAGGGGCATTCCCAGCCCATCCTCGCTTGATGATATCGACCTCAATCTCAGGTAATCCTATCCTCCGTAACATAGGTAGCAAAACAAGCTGAACATATTCTCCCGACATCGATTTCGAGACATTCGTGCCACCACGAATCGTCAATTCCACTTCTTTTCCCTCACCGTTCTCTAGTTTCCTAAAAATCAAGTACGGCAAAATCGCCTGCACAATCAACCAAACACTCCCTGGATTCTGCAATTCAATCACATTTCCTTCAAAATCAACCAGGCCATTTCCCGCTTTCTTGCTCCTACTCCCGCCTCGTCCCGGACTATATCCCGCCCCTGGGATAAAAGTAACTTCCCTACTCCCGATCTCAGCACCCTCGACGTGAGCGTTACATTGGTAAGCTAGATACTGCAATGCCGCGAGATGACTTTCCTTCAACCCACCTTCCACCTTGTTGCTAGGCCGTCCACTACCTCGTCCACTCTGTTTAGAATTTGAGCGTCTCTGTGGTGCGCGGCTCGCACGGATACTGTGGATGGTCACTGGAATGCTCGTGATAGCGGAAAGAGCTAACGCGACTCGGACGAGTTGGCCTCCGCCTTCGAGTTTTGCGCCGTCTAGCACCACAGGTTTCATGTTTAAAAACGTCTGAAGAGTAAGTTGCGTAAGTCAGGTTTGTTTGATTCTGGAGTGTTAGTAAGAACTTGACGCGAAAGGTACGGAGTGCTTTTTTGGAAGCCTGAGGTCATCTAAGTAGCAGTATACTTTGAAGAGTTGTGTCGCACGGGATTTCGAGTATGTGGACGTTCCTACCATGTTTTGAAGTGAAGTGTCATTTCTGTGGTTTACGAAATACATTGCAGCATGACTCATTCGAGCTACGGTCAAAGACCTTTTGTAGACTTAGTCTGTGGCTTATATGTGTGTGCTTTCTTTCATGATTCGAGTTCTACCATTGCTTACAGCTGGAAATACTCTGCGAGCATAATCAGCTTGAGCTGACAGCCATCGAGCGAAAGCAAACGACCTGAGAAGGTCAAAGGATAAGCATCTCAGAAAGGCAGAATGGAAGAGGTTCGAATTCAGAGCTGACAACTGAAAGTGCACCTAGACACAGACTGTCTAGCACCTAAATTCAAGCACGTTGCGATTGTCTACAGGGAATTAAGTGCCTATATATTCAGGCGCCAGCACAAGCGAGTGAAGTCGTATCAAGATAGTAATGCATCCATTTGAAGGCACATATACTATATTGAAGCTTCAGATAAAACCAGCTGTGATGAGTCACATCCCGCAGCATAACGTTCTAAAAAAGCCCGAATTTATGATGGAATGATTCCAAGCTCGTAGTGGCAAGCCCAGAACCACAAAAGCCACTATGCAATATCTGGTTATGATTCTTCTTTGCTGGTATCTTTTGGCTTCTTGCGAACCCTTTTGACAAACAACCTTTTATGCCAGCCGCAGAACTTGATCCCGAAGCATGAATAAGGCCACTAACTCTGAGCATCCACAAATACTTCAGTTTCACTTGTCTCGGTATCTGTTCTTGCTAATGGCTTGCTTTGACCGGAAGGTGTCAAGGGCTGATGTAAGCTCATGTTGCCCATCTGCTGGTTTAGGTGGCGATCGTCGTCCATAAGAGCACCGCTTGTGCTGCTGTTTCCTGCATACGGAGTCTGCATTGCTGGGTTGCTCGTTGGTGCTGGAGTTTGTTTTGGATTCGAAGTCGGATGCATTGGATTCCCAGCTATTGGATCTGGTTGGGCTGACCTCGTGGTCGGGGGTTGTTGTGAACCTACATCAATCAGATTCGGATTTTGCTGCTGCTGTTGAGGTGGTGGTGGTTCTTGTTGTTGTTGCAGTCTTTGCTGCTGCTGCTGTCCTGGTCTTGGTGTTGCGTTGTCAGAACGATCAGGTTGTCCAGAGCTCTGGACTAATTTTTGTTGTTCCTGTTCAGGTAATATCGGTATTATGGACAGGATTTGTTGCACAACTTGCTTCGGAGGCGCTTTCACGTCACTACAAGATGTCAGTAGAATTCTGCGACTGCGCTTGATACACTCACATGTCAGCATTGAGAATCCACTCCAGATCCTCTTCTCCCTCTTCCTTGCCGCCAGGCCTTGCATCGACATGTCGGAACAGCTTGGGTTGCCACTCCTCGCCTCTTTCTTGTCTCTCATGCGCTTCTGCTCTCTGTCTGTCTTCGATCTTAGCTTTCTCGTCTGTTGCAACATTGTGGTCGGCCACGTGCACAGCTTTGCACACCTTCTGCCACAGCCTCTGAGATTCGCGTTCGTGTTGTTCTTCTAAAGGTCTAGCTTTCGGTGGAGTATGTTTCGCGTGGCTGGCATCAAAGAGCGGAATTTTCTTTCCCGACTTCATATCTTTGGCGAACATCTCGCCAGTCCACATGCCAGAAAGCTCGTAAAGCACCTCGCCAGTCTTATCGTTCTTGATTTGACCACCGATTGCATTGTAGCCTCCAGAAACCCAGCCTTTGACTTTGAATTCGATATCCGCTGAAAGGTGGTTCTCGGGACATTTTACGTAGGAATGGTCTCCTAATTCGTATTTCATTTTGCCGAATAATATACCTCTTGCGTACATATTCGGCTGGGTTAAAGTGCTAGAAATGTCAGCCTCATATGGCGAACACCTTTGTCCACTCACTATTTCTCGCCGAGTCTGTTTGTCCCTCGATTGGTGAAACGCAGGTACGATATACCTTCCATCAAACTTGCTGCTGAGTTGCCCAGAAATTTACTGCGAGGTCGTAAACAGCCATCGACTCGTATATGGTGTTCTGGAGCCATGAAGAAGTACGAGGACTTGGGTGGATGATGGGAGGTCTGTTCGGATATGTAGTATCCTCTCGTGCCATCTGGATAGTCCCACCAACCAGTGAAAGTTTCGCCCAGGATTGGATTGAGGGGCTTCTTGACACCACTACCACAGGTCAGACTAGTTGTAGGCAGTAGCTGTGTACTCACGGTGGTTTGATATGCCACCCACTCAGGTAAAATTTAACCACAGCAAGGAATCGCTCGACCGGATCTTCGATGTCAGGAAGCGTCAGTAGAATTTCTGGGTGTGCCATGAAGCTATGTCTGTCAGCCCCGGGTCAAGTGTAGGATTTGATTGCCCACTTTGTTATTCTTTCGAGCATAGACCTTTCTTCCAGGATGAATGTAGGCAAGGTTATGCGAGATAGATCGGCTCCTGGGCGCAGTTGCGATATGATATGGGAGAGGACTATGATAGTCAGTCAAAGCACCTCTCGCAAGCCTATGCTTTCTGACCATTGTTCTGGTCTGGCTCGACGACCGTCGTATCTTCGTCGTCTCTGTCCTGCTCCGTAGAGGATCGACCTTTCCTTCTAGTCAGTAATTTGCGACCTTTCATCTTCGATAGGCACCGTACTCTTCAGAGACTCGCTGCGATTCCGCAGGTGTCCTGTGATAGAATGCTTCATCGTGGAGAGTTTGTTGGCTCGAAGTGACGAGCGTGCCTATTGTGACCAGTACAAACGGTGAGACTAGAGTGTTTCCGATATAAATCGTTGGTGTAGAAGGGACGATCAAGAAGAATGGTGGTACGTTAATCTGGGCTGGAAATATGCGTCAGTCTATAACGAAGAGTGTGACATAGACTTTGCAGTGTGGCACATGTGAGAGAGGTACATGTGCTCTACAAGCGAGCATGGGTCCGTGTCGTAGTCAGGCATACTCGGATGCTGATGAAAACCAGCTGAACTGCTGTGGGGAGTTCACGTACACGACGTCATTTGACCAAAGCGTTTCCACGTATAGAAGTGGGATAGCCAGTGGTCCAGGCACGCTCGTTATTCGAAACGCGACGTATCAGCTTCATCGGTCTTGATTTGGTCCGATTCCTTCGCGACCTCGAAGGAGCACTGGTGAGGCACATATTAGACAGGCTTACTGGGAATCATTATATCTCACGTTGAAAGAGGAGCTCGGAGTTCTCAGCAATCTGCCTGTTGCCTTATGATCGGTACTTCGACGATCAGTCGTGGACTTAAGGCGTTGGGTTGCCAGAGCTAGAACTAGCTCACAGGCAGCCGGCGTAGACCTTGACAAGGTCGAACCATTGAGGTGCTACTCGCTACATCTCGTTTACAGTTAAACTGAAGCTTTCATTGCACCATCTGATATCACTTAGATCGGAATAAGTTGTGCGAAAATCTGAACAATAATTGCGATTGGAATCAACCCATCCTTGGACGAGCATCTATCCTAAAATGACCAACGTCTTTCTCGAGACCGTCACCCATGATTTCACCACCACCTCCCAAGTAGGATGTGCTATCATTGTCTATCGAGCCGAGCTTCTCGTCTTCCTGCCACCACTTCATAGTAAATTGCTCTCCGGCCCATATTCCTTGTTTCTTCAATTCTGTATCGCTAAGCCATTCCGCACCCCTTGGTGTCAGACCAGATTTCTCATTCACGAGCCGGCTACCAGCCAACAGGCTGGCGACGGCACCAATCGATCCGACAGGCTTTGGTAAGACTTTTCTCATGTCGACCAGCAAGAATATGATGAGCCCGCAGATAAGTAAAATGGCTATCACTGACTGTAATATGCGTGTTGACACTTCTGTCAGGAACAGACGCTGACGATTCGGATTGTGGTATGTGCCAGAGATCGATTTCGGCAACGTTCCCGCTGTGTTAGTTGCATTCTTTGCCAAAGTATCGATGCTGTCGCGCATGTGACTGCTGATCCACTGAGCCGTCCATTGTCGATATGTATGAGTAAATTGCTTGACCAACGTGTCACCATCAAGGAGCTGTTCCCTCGGTATACCATCTTTTCCATAGATCATGACGTCCATGAATTCGTCGAAAACCTCATCGTCATGCGTCCGATTAATGGTCGAAAAGTACGGGCCTCCTGATAAAGAATTCGAACCAGTCACAAACCAAGCGTTGTTGTACAAGTTCACCGACTTCTCATCGACCACTGGCTCTGCGGCCACAGTGGCAAGGTCAGCGTTGACAGTTGCGTTTGTGTTGACTGTTTCCAGGCCAGTATAGCACCGCCACATTTGCCAACTTTTCACATTTAAGTTGGAGACCTCTCCGTACACAATGCCGTAATATGGGCAAGAGTAAGTTATGTTCGTTTGCGAGTTCGTTGTTTCGCCCCAACCAGCACCACTGTTACCACCAACGATTCCTCCAAAATAGCCGCTGCCACTATTTGGTATGTTTATGGAGGAGCTGAGCCATCCACCGCCGTCTGCGTCTTGGGTGTTGGCACAGCCGTCAGCAGCCGAAATGTTCCAGAATATGTTACTGGTTGTATGCTCTGTAACGTTGGCAGCTGACACCGTTAAGTTAGCGAATCGATCCTGCGGTACTAAGGTGCAGTTCGTGACAGCTCCACGAACTGCAGGTATTTCGACCTGAAAGTTTCCACCTGTAATGTTCACAATACCCGTGCTCTTTTGAGATAAGTCGACCGCCGGGAAGGCAAGCTCGTCCCACGTCCATTGCGGATAACTCATATTTCCTTGAAGAATCAGAGACGGTGTTGCAAATTGGGTTTGTGATGCACAATCGTAGTCATCGCACGAACTGATGTTGAACCAGTTTTGTAAAGCAGGAGACGTGACTACCACACTGGGAACTGGCCTGGCAGAGAACAGACCCGAAACACTGATCGTCAGCAAAGGTGCAAACAGCACAGCGATTGACGAAGCGACAAGAGCATATCGAGACTTTCGAAAAGATTCGAGACACGTCCTTAGCGTGATATGGCGAAGCGGGTCCCAGAGGAGAGACTTCGACGCAGTCGTGTAACCCCTGGACAACTCGTGGTAAGGATCTGCGAATTCCAGCTCGAAGTCGAGTACGTTAAAAGTAGTCGCAAGAAGTACCAGGACCACGACCGGGCTGTATAACCAAGCATATTTCTCCAATGAATCGACATTGACATCAGCAATGCCATTGTGCGCGTTGGAATATCGGTATAGCACTTCGAGTGCTATCAGAACGCAAACTGCTAGCACCAGGGTCGAGATCATAATCGTTCTTCGAACCACGAATGGCCTCATCCACGAGACGTGCTTGTGTCGATGGTGTGGAACCAGTGGTTCCGAATCACTCACAACGCGCACCGAAAACATTTTGCCTTGAGGTGCATCTGCTACAACACTCATGTAACGGTGTCGGCTCAGAACTTGTGTCAGACCCGCAATATCGAGATGTCCGGTGTGTCTGAGAATTTGTGTCAGGCCAGGACTGCGTGCCAAGATGACTGCAATAGCTGCTATTGATTCGACCGATCTCGGAACGACATTCTGCGGCATTGTGAATAACATGAGGACAGTAAGAACAAGCATAACAGCTGCACATGCTTGCATCAGCCTTGTAGGAAGTGCCTTCGTCACTAAACGCAACTCGTTGCGCCCCAGGAAGCCTGGAATTGTATCGTTGCTGGTTGCGGGTTTTGCAATATAGATACCAGCAACCTGGGCTGCGTACTGCTTGAACACTTTCTGGGATGCTGTAGCAAGCCAACTGTTGTCCATGAGCATGTCCAAGTCGAAGTCGGGTGTCATGTCTACCATAGCTGTCATGAATCCATCGCTGGTAAAGTTATAAGCGTCGAAGCTGGAGGGCGTTATTGCTTGAGAATTCGCGGCAGCCACTGCTCTAGCGACATCATCAACACTGATGCCATCGATTTGTCTCTTAACACCAGACAGAGCAACGTCTCCATTGACGGTACCATTCACAAACAACGATACATATCCTGCCTGCACGCTATACGATGGACGGCAGACAGTATTGGATGAGTTTAGCATGACATTATCGTCCTGACCAGTGCCCTTGGAGTAAGCTACAGATATCATATATCGTTGCTTCTTCGGATCAGTATCTGCCAGATTCGAGCAATTGACATTGTGGAACAGACCCCAATATCCATATCGAGGTGTCGTGTCATTCTGCTCCCAATACCATTGTGGTGCGTCGAGATGACCATTATGGATCTCGCAATCTGGCAGCTTCACAGATGTATTATAATACATCATGACTGGGCTGTTTTCATAACCCACACCACTTCCATCGGCAACACCATTGTGGTCAGAAGAGGTGTTATAGGTCAGAGAACCACTCTCGCACTCCCAGCCATCAGCAACAAAGACATCAACCGAGGCGTTGTAGGCGTACGTGTCATTAGGAACCACACCAATAGGTTCGAAGACCTGGAAGGCGTAGTCTAAAGTTGTGCCGTTTGGCAACAACATGCCAAAATTCTTGGCTCCATACAGGCCTACTGCTGCTCGGGAATCAACAGCTTCCACGGGTAGCCCTTGACTGCCGTCGAAGATAGTCAGTGGTCGCATGGATTGAGCTACATTCTCGAATTCAATGGCCTCGAGATTGAGCAGGCCAGTCGAAATGACAGTCAAGGCTTTAATGAGAATAAAGATGAGTACAGTCGCGGTGATGGTTAGATGTCTGAATCTGAGGGATTTCCAAAGAGCCACGACCTGGAATGTGGTAACGTAGTCAAGTAGCAGACTACGCTCAGCACTAGCTGGTCCTTTCGCAAGCTGGCCCCAAGGCTGAATATATTTTGCAGCATAATCGACCTGTCGCCAGAGCACTGTAATCACGACTAGGATAGCGGTGGGTCCATAGGTCCACAAGTACCTGAGAGAGCTGTCGGTGGTTGCCAAGCCTTTGTGCGACTGTGATACGCTGTAGAGTATTTGCAAAGAAACGAAGATTAGAGCCCAGAGAAGCGCGAAGGAAAGGAGGACCCAGCGACGAGTGAACAAAGGGCTATAGCCCGTGTCGACCTTCCCAGCTGCAATATGATCCTCTTCGAGACCTCTGTTCATCGGTTGCTCCTCGATCGTATCTACAGCAGCATATTTTGGTTGGGTGAACCGTGGTAGTTCTTCTGTAAAAGCAGACGCAATATTCTTAGCAGGGACTTTGCGCTCGAACATCTCAAATTCGGAAGCAGGAGCCGCTTGATGTGAAGCTGGGCCTGCGGTCCAGGAATCATGCGTTCGCGTATTTGATACGTTCTGATCGTTTTGCTGTCCAAGAAGTGAATAGCGCTTCATGCTTGAAAAGCGTTCCATACTTCAGTCCTGTCAGCTCATGTCCTAAGGTATAGCTTCGATCTGCATGTATGGAAACTCTGAGCTTGTTGGAAGAACTGGTCTTCAGTGTCAGTGTTATGGGCGATGTTCGGAAGAAATTCTTATGTGCCAATACAATGTCAAAAAGTAGGGCACATATTTCTCCAGCTCTGCAGCAACAACAGCGATTCCAACCAGAAAGCACAACCAAAGTCTTCAGACCCTTTGACAGTCATCGATTATAGTGTGTTTTGGACGTGGCGAAGATGTTGTATAAGCGAGCATTGTGTTGGATCAAACAACAAGGTTCATCAGCATGGGTACTCTCTCGATGCTTGTTTTGAAAGAAAGGTATTGGCGAGATTCAAGGTCACCTCTTTAGGCCCCTTAAGCTTTCCAGTCGCTACTAATTCTGGACTGGTGGAGCAAGGGTAACATCGCCTGAATTCGTGGTGGGAGACTTGGCTGGCACGATAGACCAACCGGAGTGCTTGAATAATGCTTCCTATGGACGGGTAGTGATGGGCCAGGCGTTACTCTTCGGCCGAGTACAACAGAAAATCTTTTGTTCGCAGATCCGCGGCTGCACATGCCCGCATCTCTCGAAGATTATACCCGTCATTTCGAAACATCACACAATCAGATGAGATCTGTATACGAGGGACTGCCATATCTGACAGCCATGATAACGATGCCCCTAGCAAATCTATCTAGATACCTACGGAGCAGTTCATTTTGATTCACAACATTGCTGCCCCAGGTAGTAGCTTTCGGCATACCTACCCCATATAGATCTCAGTATCGCTTGGCCAGAGTTGGGCAAACTTCACTTCAAGTGCTCGTGCGTCTCACTGTTTTACTTGAAGGCGAAAATACCTTGAGCAGTCACTATCTCCAACTTCGCAGAGACAGCAAGATCATGCCGTTCCAGCACATGACTTCTCACATCTGTGTGTACCGCACAGCTGAAAACAGCATGACCAGGATTACACAAGTCTACAAGACGCGCTCGTTCTGGACCTGCTTCTAGCGCCAAGCCTCTTTCAATGGTTATGCAGTATTGTGGCATCCCTTTTCAGCTCCTTGCGCCTCGAGCAATATCATTTGTGCGGAATACCTATTCTGCCTCTCATATCGACGTGATTGGCGTACAGCGTAACTCTCCAGCACGTTATCCGAAAGCTTCAATCGAGCCTCTGAATTCTATACATGCTTTCCGGGGTATGTGATACTTTCCGGACTTGGGTGTACTCGAGAGTGCGGCTGAACTGCTTTTGCAGTTGTTGGCAGTCTTGAGCTTGAAAAACAACTACAAAGATACCTCTCTTTTCCTCCACATTGTTCGTTGTTTTGATTCCCACTCACTCCAAATATGATGTTCATGCTGTCCATCCTTTTCCTTGTGGCCCATACTCTGGCGGCGCCATACATAGATGCGCGCGCGAACGCTGTCTGCGCGAGCGGTGTCTATGGAGAGCTTGCTCCGATACTAGGTCAATATGAGATTGCACTGGCCCTGTGCTCTGCCAAATTTCCTGTACATTGTACACAATCAAGTGCCAATAAACTGCGTCGACAAGCTACCACACCGCGCCCTGTTTCTCCAACAACAACAACTACCACGATCGCTACCACCACCACCACCACCATCACCACCACCACCATTCCCATAACGACAACGACAACAAGGCCTCCGTCTTCCATAACTACTGCTACATCCAGTAAGACCACTTCGATCGATCCTACGGTATCTGCGTGGTCACGGATTCTCAAATCTGCATCGAGCATTATATCAACATTGTGCTCCTGTATCGAAGCACCAGCTACTGCTTGTTCATCATCTTTGCCAACTACCACCAGCAGCAGGACATCAACCACATCGCCAATATCCACAGTTGCGACAACAGTCAGTACCACCAGAACTTCGACTACGACCAGATCATCATCAGCCAACACGGCTACTTCTCATACAAGCAGCGCTACTACCCGGACATTTAGCACGACCGGTACAACCACACGCACAGATTCCACAACCAGAACATCCTCCACAATTAGTGCTCCAGCATCCACCTCCACGACATCACGCACAAGCACTACTAGCATTGCCAGCACTGCTAGCACTACCAGCTCTGCTAGTTCCACCAGTTCCAGCACGACGAGCTCAACGACTCCTGTCGTTCCCTCACAAAGTCCTCCCGGCTATTACTTCAAAGCGTACGGCAACGCTTACGTTGCTGATGGCACAACACTGGCGGATGCTGGAGGCTCGGCTGTTTTCGACGGCGGCAGTACGCCCTTTTACGTTAACTCCTCCGGCGTCATGCTGGACGCTGATTCGGGCAATATTGCTGTTACAAATGGTGGAAGCGGAGCCAACATGAGATTCGTCTCTGAAGAGTCTGTCACGGGTTATAGTATATGTAGCTGCGAAATCGATGGAGCCAGTCTTAGCTGTCAATGCGGTTCAGGTGTAGGCTTCTACGCAGATTCCAGTGGTTCCCTTTACGTAGGAGCAGGTGCCACCAAAAAGAAGCGCGACGTTTTCAATTTCTGGCGCAAACGACAAGCTGCAGCATCTGCAGTGTCGGTATCTGCACAGCCGACTGCGCAAGGTACAGGAAACCCGACACCAACGGTGACGACACAGTTCAGTACATCGTGTGGATCAAGCACGTCCTTATCCAAAGGCACCGGGACTACGGCTACCCTAGTGTACGGATCTTGCAGATACATACCGATACCCACGACGTATGTGATTACCACGACGCTGTCATCGACAAGTTGTAAATCGAGTACAAGTTACACGAGTCTAGGGCCTGGCTCAACAGGCACACTTGTGCAGGTTGCATGCGCTGCGTCTGGCACCAAGACATTGACTGTCACGACCTCTGGTAACATGAAGCGAGCAGAGCCTACAGGTATCCAATTATAATACAAAATGAACACCGATTTCTTCCACTTTGTCTAGGACTGTAGCGTTTTCGTCTGGACTCTTCTACGTGCTCTGAAAGGTGTTGATTTCGTAAATTTAGTTAATCACGATCCTTCTCCAAGCAGTCGAGGCTGCTCCAGGGCGGAAGCCCCTTGTAACTGACAGCCTATCGTAGAAAGAGGCAAGTCAGGCGGGGACCATAGCCCTTCGTCAAGCAAAAAGCATATCTGACAAGATGTCAAGCAAAATTGATCTCATGTGCTGCTGCGATCTGGCTACCTAGATAGTTATTGGCACTGAAAAAGTATGCCTGTACTACTCGCCAGATACGCAAGGCTGTCGATCACGCGTTGCAGTGTATCTCACATTACTGATCATCACAAAATCCGAGCATGAAGATGATCTCCATATCCGATGGATATGCCCAACGGACCTTATGTCATTGTTCACGGTTTTCGACCGCGCTCATTGAAACCAGTTGCTACTAACTTCCAGAATCACTGATCGATATCAAACCAACTAACTAGATATAGTAAATCACCAGCATAGCTATCCAAGCACAATGAAACGATGGCTCACCGATCAAAAAGGCATCAAAAATCTTAAGCTAGTCGAAACAGAAAAACCATCAGAAACCGACCTGAAAGATAGAGAAGTCCTCGTCCAAATCAACTGCGTCTCGCTGAACTACCGTGACACCGAAGTCTGCAATGGCACATATGGTCACCATCGCACCCTCGATCTCAACGCAACAGTCGTCCCATGCTCGGATATGTGCGGCACAGTGACTGCATCAAAATCACATAGATTTAAGACCGGAGCACGCGTCCTCTCAACATTCAACCAAGCACATATCACGGGACAAATCACTCCCAAGGAATCAGCTACAGGCACTGGTCTTCCATTACCTGGTGTCCTACAGGAATACCGTGTCTTCCCCGACTGTGCTCTGGTCTCTGCTCCGAAGTATCTCAGTGATGAGGAAGCGGCGACTTTGCCCATTGCATTCGTCACCGCGTGGGAAAGCATCAATGCCTTCAACACCCCTGGTCTACCTACTTGGGACGAGGACACATTCGTGCTTCTTATCGGGACAGGGGGCGTGAGTATAGCTGGTCTCCAGCTAGCTAATGGTATAAATCTGAAAACCATAATCACAAGTTCAAGTGATGAGAAGCTGGCGCGTGCCAAGGAGCTGGGCGCCGATTACACGATTAGTTATCGCAAAACACCAAATTGGGACGAAGAGGTGATGCGAATTACTGGTGGTAAAGGTGCTAATATTATCTTTGAGACTGGTGGCGCAGAGACGATTGAGAAGAGTTTTAATTGTATCGCGTTTGGAGGGTTGATTGCTGCGATCGGATATCTAAGTGGCAAGCAGGAGACGACAGGGACGTCGGCGAATGTCAACGTGCTCGCGTTACGGAGGAATGTGACGCTGAAAGGAATCTTGAACGGGCCTAGAGATCGATTTGAGGGGCTGATAGATGTTTTCTTCAGCAGTGAGCACTGTATAAAGCCCGTGGTGGATCGTGTCTTTGAGTTTGAGCAAGCTAAAGACGCGTTGGAGTATTTGCAAGCTGGAAGTCATTTTGGGAAAATTGTGGTGAAAGTGTCGTAGTAGTAGGAAAATTAGAATGGCATGGAAAGTTTTTTGAACGTGAACCAGAAATTCATTTTAATTTCTACGTGAAAGATTGCGAGTTCGAGCTCAAGCAAATTGTAGACTAGATGCGCTCCAAAAGAAGATGGCAGGGACAAATACCCAAAAACGCTGCCGAAAAATTCAACGCTCTCATGCTCAAACGCAGTGATAATCGAGCCATACATAGCACAGGCAGACATTAGCCAAGGTAACGACTCAAAATATGAGTAACCTCGTTAAAACATGGCCTTTTCATTCTCTCTCCACGACTGAAACTGAAGATTCTTTCCTTAAAGGGCTGAAGTCTCGCGAGCTGGTGCTGAATTGAGACTGAACAGCAGGATGTTTCTCTTGCTTTTCTGGCCATGCTCCAGAATTGCCGGGTGTGGGGGTGTGACCACCATCTGGTTCTTCAGAAGCCGTGTCATGAAGGACAGGACTCAGCACTTCTGTTGTGCCTACGCCTCCATCGTCAAGGTCAAGAGCTTCCAGACCGTTAAGACCACCATCTATGTGTCTCACAAGTCGCACAAACTCTTCAGGAACGAGACCACTCTCGCCGCCCATGTCCTCAGCCACGAGCCAACCTTGACCATGTCTGTATGACACAAGTATTATCTGCCCTTCTTGCAGCGCAAGCTCATTCTCGTGTTCAGGTACGAAGTCAAATAGGGCAACGGCTTTCCCGTGCATTTCTTCATCAGGACTTGCAATGGTAAATTGATAGTGCTTGCTTAATCTTGCTTCATCGTCGTCATCACCGTCTTCGGATCTCTCCTCTTCCGAAACTGCTTCTTTATGGTCGTGCGGAGATTTCTGTCGGTTAAGCGGTTTCGCGAAGTTTGAGTCGCGATGATATGGTTCTCTCCGTCTTGAAAAGGTCTCGACTTCTCCGCCTGGTCCGTCTAGCTCATCGTTGCCTGTAGGACGATACTGTTCATATTGACCATTCTCGTCTATGGTAGTGCTTCTGCTTGCGACAGCACTTCCCGGCGAGCGACCTCTTTCTCCTGCGCTGGATTTGCTCTTTTTGTGCCTAGATTTACTTGTTACAACTGGCGAGCGTAAATCTTCGTCCTCACTGTAAGGTGGACCGCCATCATTGAAAGTCATTGCTGGTAGTTGGTCTCTGTTGTTTGAGCCATAAGCCGTGTCCGTCATCCACGGTGGTGTCGCAGACCACTGGTTTCTCGAATCCTCCCAACCACCAATATTCGGATCAGATAACCTCCTCGACCTTTCGCTAGCCGGTGTAGCGAGACCTGAAGGGTCTGTTTGTGGTCCATAATGTAGAGGATGACTTGCCAGATAGGCAAAGTCTCTGACAAAGGTGTAAGCCAGACTTGTATGGAATGCTGGAAAGACCTGAGAGGTCGGCCTCGAATCTGGTGCATTGGACTTCGAACGAGTAGAGTAGCTCGATATGCGCCTTTGTGCGAATGATGTCGGCCGATTCGAGTTTGTCCGCCGCGGCGTCGGCTGTGTGTTCAATGGAGGCAAAGCAGGTGATTTCGTCTTCGCTGTCAGCTGCGGCGACTCTCCGGGAGGAGAGGCAGTCATTGTGGCCATGTCTCAGAGAGGCCTTCGCGGCTACTGGACAGCCTTTGCACCATGCAGCAGTCCAATGCCACGAGAAATTCTTTGTCTCTGTGGTGTTGCGAAGAACGTGCCCCGCAACAATTCGAGTGAAGATGTACTTTTGTTCTTCTTCGCGCCTCAAGAGTGGTTCAGGTCGGCGCAGGCGGTGTGCTACTGACGGAGGAGTTTCCTGATGTGAGGATAGAGGACTGAGATCTGAGTACTGGCTGGCGCAAAGGAAATCGGCCGACCAGGATGCGGTCGCTGCAGTAGGTTGAAAGGCACTAGAATCTAAATATAGTAGTCGCTGAAACAGCTAGTCTCCTGCTGACAATGAAATGTGCTCGAATGTGTCTGATATGATCTTGTGTCAACAGCAAGCACTCAAGAAGGGCGACAGAATGTTCTCATCTCGAAGAAGCTGAGAAGATGGAAGCCTCAGACTGTGCTTGCTCTCACCGTAGAAGCATTTCGGCGCTCCAGTCTGTTGGCGTCTAGGTGCTGAAGGCGCAACCAGCCAAATGGGCGCTCAAGTGGAGTCCGAGCGGCGGCCGGTGTTTCAGGTGACTGTTAGCGTCGCCCAGGCTGTCCCTGCAGTCCCAATTGTTCGTCTCTAAAAATCCGCTAGAACGATTTGCTCAAATCATCGCAGGTCAAATTTGTGCGTTGAGTAGCATTCTTCTCTGCATACACGTTATATCCCGATACAACAGCTGCGAGGCTGCGGGAAACCGACGACGATCTGAATTGTAAGTCCTCTCCCATGTTTCTCCCCTCCCTATTTCATGATGAGCACAATATTGGAGCTGTCCTATCGTCAACGACATGCGGACATCCATTATTTTTTTACGCATAGTTCAACTGATCTCTTCTCACAATCACAATGCATTCCTCGTACTTAAGTGTGAAGACGATGCACTAACATAAAGTCTGGACAGGTCCAACCGTGCCTTCTAGTTGTTTACTGGTGCAGTTGCCACTGATGCAACACGCAATCGCACTTTCCTTTGTCATTTCGTGAAAACAAGCAGTCGTGACCATGTCGGTTGACCCACGACGAGCCCGTATGCAGGCGAGAACTGCCACGCCAACTCAGCAGCCAGCTCAGAATGCCCCAGTCGAAATAGCTCCTGCTCCTGCTCCTGCTACACAGCTTGCACTCCCTTCAAACGTAGATGGCACAAATGATCCTCGATCTGCAGCAGTAACACCCGTACCAATCGCGCCAATGCCAGCTGAACCTTCGTATAAGCTCAAGTTCTGTACCGTTTGTGCATCGAACAACAATAGAAGTATGGAAGCACATTTGCGTTTAGCTACTTCAGACAAGCAATATCCAGTTATATCATTTGGTACCGGGTCCTACGTACGTTTGCCAGGTCCAACCATCTCCCAACCTCAAGTCTACAACTTCAATACTACGTCATATGACAAAATGTATAATGAATTGCAGGCACAGGATGCGAAGCTATACAAAAACAATGGCATATTGAACATGCTGGATCGGAATAGGAATATCAAATGGGGTCCGGAGCGATTTCACGACTGGATTGCAGGAAAAGCACGACTGGACGCAACAGGCAGAGGCGATAAAGGCGCTCTGGGTGCTGAGGGTGGTGTTGTTGATATCATCTTCACCTGTGAAGAACGATGCTGGGACGCCGTCGTTGACAACCTTCTCGACCGAGGCGCTCCTCTGAACCGACCAGTGCATGTTTTCAACATCGACATCAGAGACAATCACGAAGAAGCATTGGTTGGTGGTCGTGCCATACTCGAGCTTGCAGATGCACTGAATGAAGCTGCCTCTCAATCTCGAAACATATACGGTCAAAATGGCTGGGATGCTGGCGCTGGCACTGCTCGTGCTAGCTTCGATGAACGAGTGCCCGATATCTTGGCTGAATGGCAAGAACGTTGGCCAAATTTGCCAGCTCTATGGACTTTGTCCTGGCTATGATCTTGAAAATTCGGTTTAGCGAAGGCGTTGGTGGCAGGCAGAGCAGTTTTGTGCTACGATATACCAATAACATCTGACATTTGTATCTCCCCAGTCATGTGTGGAGTAAGCGATTTCTTTCCTCCCACATCCGAAGTCATAGAAATGCTTCTCCAACGCAACTACCCGCATAATATGCCTCGCTTGCTACATACTTATAAGTGGTATGTTCATCTTTAGCAGAATATTTACGAACCTCGCGTAACGATATATATCACTACCACAAGAAAAGCACCCCTGAGCTGAGAAAGAGATGTCGACATACAAAGGTCAAGCACCCTCAGGCTCAGTCGAGCTTGACCCTCGTATAATCCCATTCTTCGAAAACTTCTACGCCGTCTCAGACAACCCTGACGCCCACGATGAGTACGTCGACGCCATGACCAAAGACGCTCTCTTCATCATGGGCACGAAGAAAGCCACCGGTAGTGCCGAAATCATGCCTCTGAGAAAAGGACTATGGAGTGGACCAGTCAAGACAAGGTAAGTTAAGTCAGCATCTTCCATACAAATCTTTCATACAACGAATAAATTGAAGTCAAGCGAGGAGTCGAGCAATTTGCTAATCACTGCATCTCGATAGAAAACACCACGTTCATAGACTTTACCCATTTTCTTCGCACGATGTTATGTTACACGGCAGCGTTGACTACGAATTGCATAATGGTCAGAAGGTTTCCGTTGATTGGGCGGGTCATGCTCAATTCGTGGAGAGCGATGATAAGAAGTTGAGGATGAGGTTTTATCAGGTCTTTCTTGATAGTGCGCCTGTTGCGCAAGCTGCTTCTAAGTAAACTGAATGAGAAGCACTTATAAGCAGAGCAAATCAATCTGTTTTGCGGATAATTGACCTTTCCATCTATTGGTGTTACGCTTCCAACTCATGTACACCAGGCGACTGTGCTTGTCCTCTGTAATTTGGTAGGTGAAATCTTCGCGAAGCTGCCTCTGTCTGCTCCTTTTCGGGAAGCTCCTGTATCTCCTCCATTGTGTTTGGTCTGTATGACGCGTAAACATGAGGTGAATGATCAGAGCGTCCTGCAACCGAGCTTGTTGGACTGATGAGACTTGGACTAAGATGACCCTGTGCATCATAGTCGTACTTTCCTCTGCTACCTACTTCGTTAATTTCCTGGTAGGTTGGCGAACCAGGCAACTCTGGCTTGAAGCTGTATCCAATAGGTGATTGTTGAGGGTCAGGAGTTCCGACGGCAGGTAAAGTTGGCTCTAGATCAAGTGGTGGTTTCTCGAGACTGCCCACATCAGAGGCACAGCTTTGCTGTAGTTCTCGTTTTCGACGTCGAATCAGAAATATAGCAAGAACTATCATAATTGCTGCGCCTGCTAATGCACTAATTACGATACCAACCTTGGCGCCAGTGCTTATGGTCTTTGATGCAGATGGTATGGCCGCCGCGCTGACACTTGTTGGTGTAGGAGTGGAGGTAGAAGCGGAAGATGTATGAGAAGGTGCGGTAGATGAGGTTGAGGTTGAGCTTCGAATGGTCGATGCTGACGAACTTGGCGTGCTACTAGATTTTGTCGTGCTGCTTGTAGTCGAGCTGCTGGGCAAGCTTGTATGTACTGGCATTATACCTGGTAGGAAATCGATCTTGTCACCAAGTGAGTCAGGTAGAAAACCCGCAGCAGTTCCTATGGATGTGTCGATAAGGACTTGATCAGGGTCATCGCCTGTCAGATCACATGTGCAGCCTTCAGACTCTTCTGATACTGTTACAGTTGCAGAGCCGTCATTCACGCATCCAACCCATGGTTCCTTGCCATATGGGTTGCAAGATTGAAGTCCTACCCATTGATAATCGGTATAATTGCCCTTGTTTGGGCAGCTCGAATCTTGATACGTCGAATCGGTACATCCTGCGATGTAGGTGTAGGTAGGAGCTTGTTCAATTAGCAAAACCACGAAAACGTCGAGTCCATCGAAGCCTACATGCACTCCCTTCCACGCCCTGGACACAAGCACTCGCACCTACAACGAATTTGTCGCCTGCCTGGCAACAATATATGTGCTGTTTATCGTCAGATTACCTGGACTGATCGTCAATTGATATAGACCATGCTGTACTTACACCAAAGACAACATTGCCTGTCGGTAGGTATCTAGGATCTGCTTCTTTGTCCTTGCCATAATAACAGGTGCCATTCGAGATGTAGGGGTCGTAGGTCTCAGTGCAGTTCGCTAGGAGTCCTGCTATGCCAAGCAGAAGTAGGTACAGCAACATTGGTGGTGATGGTCTGCACCGCGCAGATTGACAACGACAATATAAGATCTGACGCGTTACACTTGGGAAGCTATGAGTGAAAGTCGCAGTTGGAGATGATCACACTTAATATGCTATCTTATCGGCAAACAGGGCTGTGTTATGCAGGTATCCGAGTCAATTCACTATTCTGGTATGACGAAGCAAACAAACACTTAAGCCAAAAGTGCCGAACCCAGCATAGAACTTACATAGCTTTCACTACATTGATCCCTTACCGATCTGCCCATTTTGCTCGTAGGTCGAGTAGATCCCGTTGGCCGTACAATTCGCCTACGACTGTAATGACCATATCCAAAGCCACCCGTTTCTTTATCAGAAGTGTGCTACGCTCTTCACTCGACACCGCATCGTTCCCTTTCAGGTTGATCGCTTGTGACTCTGTCGACGTTAGACTGTCATCTAAGTCAGCTAGGATTCGCTGCTTCGCGGCTCGAATGTCCGAGGTCATATTCATCTCAACCTCATCCTCGTCTTCCTCTTCTTCGGAATCGCTGGTATTCTCGGGCTGGAATTTGGGTCGGCTCTTAGCCTGCAACCACTCACGCACATTCGCTGCTTTTTGTGCAAAGTACCGTAGATCTGCCATCTCTTCACTACCGAGCATACCTCTATCCTGGCACTTACCAAGCATAGCCCAAACCCATGCATTGATTCGTTCTATCTTCTCCACTTCATCCACTTGATATAGTCCTCGCAACTTCAAAGTGATAAGCCGCAGAAGCTGCATGACGCTGTCTGCATCCATACATGAGATTTGTACAGGATGCGGATGTTGCGTCTTCAAACATCTCAACCACGTCGTCCTTGCATTCTTAGTCTCTGCAGGAAAGGAGATCGGCTGCGAAGAAGTAAGCTGGGCAATCGCTTCAACGGGAGGAACACAATTCAGGGTCGCTCGAGTCAAGGCAAATTGCGCAAGCAGAGATTCGTAGTACTTCAATTGTGCTTTTGGCATCATATTCTCCGCATCGCGCATACTCATGTCAGGCTTTGCAGTGTATGTACCATCTTCGTCCCAGTAACCACCGTCTACCTCCCCTGTCTCCTGACCTTGTTCATCACTCGTCTCAGCCGCTTCAACTTGCGCGCGAAGAAGCTGAGGTATACCTGTAGCTTCTGAGCGCACCATGCGCAGATAGTCTATGCCATTATCAGCAGGACCATAGAATAGCTCGTCTGTGCCGGCTGTCAGACCCGGAAATGCACCAGCCTGTCCAGTCGATGCATCTAGGCTGGGCTGTTCGTAGACATCATTAACGTCCTCGTTATCGGATTCATCATAGACTTCTTCGTCCTGGACAGGGATACCGTGATCTAGTGTGGCTTTGCGGCGTTGAGCAGGCGAGTCACATTCTGGCGAGGACGTATTGCGGCGTTTGTTGGACATCACTGACTCTCGTCAGCAATGTCGTTTCGGTGCGGATTGAACGATGATGCTGGTACATTACTAATCCCTGGCGCTCAGTCGAGTCCCAGACCCCAACAATCGTGTTGCCTAAATTGAACCGATGCTAGGCTATCGAACCACCTAACTTGCCCACTAGCACCCCCGGAGACTTGAATGCTGTAGGGATATGTAAGCACGCCTATTTATGCCTGCACCAATCGACTCGGGGTCGGTCTTTGAGCTCGTTTGCTAGCTTAATTAGCTTAATCGGGTAGATATTTGTCCATCTCCCTCTGTAACCCAGATTCCAAAGATATGTTGTCATGGAAGTGCGTGAAGCTTTGTTATCACACTGCCTTGCCACTACTCACAGATTCTGGGGCGGACACTCATCCGCTGGTCAGCTTTGAGTTTCATGTTGACACGAAGAGAGCCAAGACCACTAGCCATAGGGCTGGCGAAGTCGAATGTTATGACATGCATGACCGCAGGGCGGGGAGATATCGGCGGACATACAAAGACGAAATAAGCAGATAGCCATGAGAATGAAGACAGCGTATAGTAGAAGTATATCCTTAGGTTGTCCCTCTCCAGTGGAAACCACATCTCCTTGAATCGAGTTGCACAATGCAGAGAGCTACCTTCATCAACAAAACAGCTAACTCAGGCAATGTCTCACGGTCTACACCTGCGGAGAGACGTCAAATTAACGAGCGTAACAGAGCCCACAGACGAGCAGCCCGTCGCGACAGAAGCGGCCATACAAGTGAAACTGAAACGTCCGACTTCGATTCACCAGCTCCAGCAGAGACGGCAGTTCTCCAAGGTAGCACGGAATCTGAGATCGCTGAGCAGTTGATGCTAGCCAAGACATTCGTACCTTCGTTCTCTACTGGTATCTCTCGAACAGTCGGAAGTCCCCACGACCCCTTCGAAACAAGCTCAATACCACTAAATGGTCAAGTTGTGAAGCTATTACGTTACTACAAAGAAGCGTACTACTTATGTCTATGGGCCGGCATCTCCTTCGCATTAGAAGAGAGGCTTGGGCGAATCGAGATCCCACGCGCCTCACCCGAAGCTGTCATTATCGAGTGCATGTCAAATCGGACAAGGATGTATGCTCTACTGGCTAATGCCGCGTGCCATCTACAGCATGACGTTGAGACAGGTAATGGCATTAGCAGACTACGATTGATACAGAGGGGAACGGCAGCTTTACGAGAAGATATGAGGGCGAACGACGGTTACGCCAGTGTTGATACACTGGTGGCTGCCATACATCTTTATATGGCTTCCAAAGCCTATCATCAAGCGGAAGCAGCACAAGCCCATCTACAAGGCGCTAAAGCTATATTGCGAAAGCTGCTGGAGCAGAGAACGCCCATCAACCTCGCTCAACTGGGTCTCTGTGCAGTCATCGACATTGAGCTTGTGACACAACTTTTACGAAACGTGTCGCCTGCGGAGCTGAACAAGGACCCAAATTCGGCGCAACTTGTGCCTAGCTTATTACATGTCGAGTACCGGCGGTAGAGATTCGATGCCTATGATTGACCTTCGAAATTTGCACGATGAAGGTGGCAAGCAACACCGTCATTCACGGCAAGCTCGAGTTCGATCATCGTCGTGCACATAGTCTGGCCTAGATCGAGGAAGGGGACTCTTTCAAGACAGGCTTCGACAGTCAGTGTCCTAAAATCGTGTCTTCGACTCGAGGTGTGAGTTCCGGAAACTGGTCAAAATACGAGGTTTCCTTGGCAGCAGAACTCGAGTACATGCATAGAGCGGCAAGCAGATCGTCCGTCAGATCTGCCGATGCTGTGTAACATCAGACGTGTGACCCGTTCTCAGCATCTCTTCGGGACAAGGCGAAGGTGGAACAGTGGCATTGTGTAACGTCGATCTTGACAGAGTTGCAGGATTGTGACATCGTCCACCAAGCGAAAAGGCATTGAGTTAGTTGCTTTTAGAAAGCCTGCCATCAAGGCGCTGCTTGTAAATGTTTCTACCTTCAAATCCGGGGTCGGCCAGTTGGGTGATCATCATCACTAGGATCAGTGCTTAGAGTCAAGGCCAGCTGCATCGTTCTGACGACAATGCGCATCCCGTATGAGCCAGATTGTTGCATGTAGCACGACCAAGACACGACAGAACGTTAATGCAGATACACTATACAGGCCAGCATCTTATGCGATTGTCGTCTCAGAAATAAATGCTGTTACTTGGCAGCTTAGCGAAAGCAACAAAGCAACCTGGTATCCTGTTAGAGACTCAGTTAGCGCAAAATCTTGGGGAACGAGATTGCAAAAGTCTCCCTAATCATCCTTCTTATATTGCAATACTAGGTGAAACTCTGGGCATACTTGGCGTACACATCGTTCATGTTCAATCGCAGATCACATCTGTCATGCGCAACAGCATCTAACAGCTTATAACACGAACGATCGAGCTCGGGACACTACGAAACGAGATTCATCCATGCATCTGTGCTCTCGCTGTTATTTGGGAGAGTTCGAGCAGCGATGCGAGCTGATTTCCACCATCTGGCAGTTAGATGAGAACATCATGAACAAACCTGGACTTGCAGCAATGTAAAACGGCCCCGGCAAACTGAAAATGGGTGTAAGTTGATGTGGCTAAATCTGGACTCACACCACGCACAGGAAAGCGTGGCCATCCAGAATTGCTGTGAAGGTTCAGAGCATAGTCGAAATACGAGAGACACTTCTTTCGCAGTCGTGACATTGACACCTTGACACTCTCTTCCTGCTTTCGATAATCATGCGGCGCACAATAGTAGTCACGCGTTCCCGCCCGCCAGACCCAATTTTGGAATCACGATGGGCTTTTTGGATTTTATCGAGCTTTCAAAGTCTTGCTGGCGCCAAAAGCAGTCTGGAGCATCCAAAAGTCCACGAAACTAATGCAAGGCACAGCCGACAGCACGCTAATCTGGATAGGTCTTGTGAAATGAGCCACAATTGGCTGGCCAGCCCCCTGGCATTTCTCCCGCCCTTCCAATTATTGTATCTCCTGGCCGCCGCATGGCTTGGCAGAATGACATCCTGTCCACGACCGTGGCTTCCGCCCGAAGAATTCCCTCCTGCAATCTGTACCCACGGTTTCATCTGCTTCCCTGCTACGGTCGTTCTTGCAGACTTTGCAGTCCTACGTTATACGTATGGGCCACTTGCGTCCGGTTCGGACAATAATGGTACAACTATGTGTGAGGCGGAAACATCTTTCCTCTTGTCACCAGAGATGCCGAAACAAGATCTGCTGACATGCTGTGGCGATGTCTCGGTTGCGATCAGGTCACTAGAGAAGTATTTTGCCCGCAGTCACCATAAGCACTACCTCAGGCTGGAAAGCAAGCCAAAACCTCATGTGGACAGACTTTGACTTTCGTTAACAAAAGCGCTGCAAGGCACAGACGAATCATGCTCTGAGTCAGCCGGCTCTTGAAGACGCTAGTCGAGCCGTTTGGTACCAAGCAGCGGCAGCTCCAGACGCAGTCGCCCTCAGATCCGAACTAAGGAAGACTCTTTTCGAGCTAGTCTCGCTTGCAAGGATAACAAATTGATAGGATCTGCAGCAGATGAAGCAGACCTCTCCAGCAACAACGGTCGCTAGAATTCCACTGCGTGTACCCCTAGTACGCCTCAACCGTGAAGACAGCTCCAGAAACTTCATAAGCCGAACGCCGCCCTCCTCCTCTTCGTATCCAGCCATTATTACTTCAGCTGTCCATTTTTTGTTTGCTGCCAGGCTATATACTAGCCGTCCACTCTTTCTCAACTGAACAGATTCTCACCATTCATTCTGATTTGTTCACTTTTTTCGTTAATAATCTGCAGCAAACATGGCAGGCTCACGATTTGCCAAGGCTTTGACCTTTCTATCACTTAGCACAGCTGCTCTTTCAGCGCCTTTGACTAGCGCTAACTCGGCAAATGTACTTGAACGACGAGGAGGAGATGAAATTTGCAAAGCTACATCTAATTGTGTTCCATTCACCATCAATGTATCCTGGGGATCAGTTGATGCCACGGGTGCAGGCGCTCGAGGAGCTATTCTCACAAATGGCTCTTTCCCTGGCCCAGCACTTAGACTGAAGGTTGGTGAATGTGTAGATTTCCAGGTCAACAATCACCTCGATGTCGATACTGGTGTTCACTTCCACGGTATCCAGCAAACAGGCACTCCATGGTCTGATGGTACACCAGGTCTTTCACAATACGCCATTCAGCCAGGTGACAGCTACATGTACAGATGGACCGCAGATGAACAGGGAGCTTACTTCTACCACTCTCATTACAAGGGACAAATCGCAGATGGTCTTTATGGCGCCATCTTTATCTCACCATCTGATGGCGAACAAACACCATTCAGCGCTATTGACTCTTCATCTGTCGACAAGCTGAAGGCTGCTGATGCTAAGGCCGAGCCAATCTTTATTTCTGACTGGTCCAAGTATACGTTCGATCAGTTCTATGCTATTGAGGAGGCTGGCAATGTTGATATTGCTTGCGCCGATTCGATCATCCTCAACGGCTTCGGTGAGCAATACTGCTTGCCCAGAGACGCAATCACAGCACAAACTCCACCACAAATTACAGCCCTGAACACAAGCTACACTGGCAAGGGCTGCATTCCTGCCAACACTCCTGCAGTACAGGGTAACTACACCCGCAACCTGGCTGCCATCCCATCTGATGTGTACGATGTTTGCACTCCATCTTCGAGCGGTAAGAACTACACCTTGTCTGTAGACGCCGCAGATGGTTGGGCGGCCATTACGCTCGTCAACCCTGGTGCATTCGCTCTTCTCAAGGCCACGATCGACAGCCATAAGCTGTACGTGTATAACTACAACGGCCGATACATTAAGCCTCAAGTTGCTGATATGGTCAACGTCGCCAACGGTGAGCGCGTATCATTCTTCATTAAGCTCGATCAGCAAGTTGGTGACTACCAGATCCGCATCTCGAACTTGGGATTGAACCAGATCATCAGTGGTTTCGGTGTCGTTTCGTACAAGGGCTCCAAGGGCTTCTCGTCCACCTCCGTTCCTGCTATGACCTATGGTGGTCTTCCAAACCCAGGCGTCGTCCCATTCAACCCGACATTGGCAGCTCCCTTGGTGGCAGAAGAATTCTCAAAGACCGCTGACCGAACATTCAAGTTCGACCTTCAGAAACTGCCAGGCTCCACTGATGCCTACAGATGGTCTCTGCAAGGCAAGACTGCCTACGATATGTCGAACGATGACGGCACTCCTCTTCTTTACAAGGACCCTGCCACCGTTCCTGAGAGCGACATTGTCAAGAAGACGAACATGGGCGAATGGGTTGATGTCATTATGCAAACAACAGGTCCTCTTGCGCAGCCACATCCAATCCACAAACACTCAAACAAATTCTTCGTCATCGGCCAGGGCATTGGTAGCTTCAACTGGTCTTCCGTTGCCGAGGCATACGCCTACAACGCCTCCATGTTCAACTTCGACAGCCCACCATATGTCGACGGCTTCACAACCCTCGCAGGTGAACGAACCAACACTTGGACCGTTTTCAGATACAAGGTCGAGATCGCCGGTGCCTGGTTCCTTCACTGCCACATGCAAACCCATTTCTCAGGTGGTATGGCCATTGCCCTGCTTGATGGTGTAGACAACTGGCCACAAGTCCCATCTGACGCCGGCAAAGTATGCCAAGGTGACGCTACCTCGAACTCCACCTGGACACCATCATGCTTCTGCCCAGCTTCATGTCCAGCCAATCCTAACAAGGACTCATCATCTGGCTCATCTGGAAACACAGCTACATCTACCTCAACCTCATCGGGTAGCAGCAGTGGAAGTGGCAGTGACAGTGGCAGCTGGAACAACGGTGTCTGGACAGGCACCAACAACCCAGCTTCTGATTCGTCAAACACAACATACACACCAAATTCATCGACTGGAAGCTACTCTTCTAGCACGAACGGCTCGTCGACTTCATCGAGCTCTTCATCAGTCAAGACATACACTGGTGCCGCCAGCGCGAGCCACGTGTCTCTGTTTACACTGTTCGCTCTTGCAATCGCTGCTTTGAGCTTGTGATTTTGATGTTGATGCATAGATGGCTCTGACTCATAATGTGGAGAGCGAGTTCGTTGGTTTTCGTGTTTATAAGCAAGCAATCTGAGTTTTTATTAGCATATACCCATGGGATGTGGATCGGAGATAATGGACGATGAAAATATAGTCCCTAAACGGCATCTAGACACGTACAAACGTATATGTTGTTCTTCTTCCTCACCTGTGAATGATCTTTTATGTCTTTGTTGCATCAAACCCAAACCGTGATTTTATCCAGGTGGCAATCTCTGCTCAGCTTCGGCTTCCTCTTTACTTGCTTTGCCTTTTGATATAGCTTCTTGGACTATTCTTGAGCTTTGCATTTCCATCACGTGTCGTGGTAGCTTTTGATCCGTTGATGATCGTAGTATGATTCTCGAATTTTGTAGTTTGACGATATGATGACTTCAAACACATTGTATTTGTGGTAGCCTACAAAGCCTTCTTTGATAGAATGGTCAACATTACTCTGATATTTTAATATACTGACACACGCTCTTCTGGCTCAATGTTAAGTCTAAATGATGTCCTATAAAACACTGAGCATTGGCATTAGCTTGGAAGAAAGCAATGAGTAGCTATATGTAACGTTTTGCATGAACTTGATTGATATTGGTACGAAGAACACTTTTCAGGATGGCTGAACCCTGTATACTCTTGACAAATTCCAGAGATAGACCATCACGCAATAGTGTTGAACGTGTGCGTACGGGCCAGGAGAAGTGAGTGACAAAATGGGGTTTTGGGTTATCCTTCACTCTTCCACATACCTGCGAAATTTTTCCCTGCTGCAATTCCATAAACAGCACAACCTTTTCACAAGACATTTTCCTCAAATACCACTTATCACCATGGATCTCAACGGATACTTGAAACTGTACCGGAAGAAAAAGGTCGAGCTCGAGCTTGAGAGCGAGGACAATTTCGAGTTTGGCGATGTCCCATCATGGGGAAAACTCGTTTTGTGTGATCATTACGGGTAGGTTTTCTTGGTAAATTGATGCTCTTGTGCTAATATCTGGTAGCCTGCCAGCAGACGTTGAGACTGTTGACTGGTCTCACACCACGCGGCGCTCCGAGGACTGCGAGGACGCCGAGGTGAGGTTGTCGGTGCTGGGCACAATGTTCGGCGGCCAGGTCGTACGATGGAGGGTGGAGGAGTAGGAGCAGGGACTGTATGGCGATCCAGCAGACCCAAAGACACAAAGCACCACCACTGGCTGGATTGTGAAGAAACACAACGAGCCACAAATTGCACCAATGCAAGCTGATACTGAAAACTCAGCAGCTGTATCAGATCCACCTCTTCCTGAACTTGAGGGAGACGACTCTTTTGTGGAGGATGTCGACGACTTTATTGCAGTCTTGTTGCAGGCTAATGGTGGTGTTGTACCAGAATCGGAGCGTGAAAACTATTCTTATACGGCTTGGATGAGCCGCTTGAATAAGAGTTGGACCAACTAAAGATGTTTGCATTCCTTAATAGCTTTTCATGAGATCTCAACCCGTGTAATCGTTGTGCAGTGTGTGTTGGTGTATGATAGCTGGCCCCTTCATTCGTGGCTCCTAGCCTGATTTTGTGTGATACCTGCGCGGCCAAAACTTTTCACCCGTTGACGACAGTACCTGAACATCCATGTTTGTAAATGATCATCTTCCCTATACCTTCGAATCATCTTTCTGAATACGAGTTGCTGGTCAATTGAGCTTGATCGCAAGTCTGTCTCTCAACAAGCAGATTCTCTCACCGTCAACCATTCCAGAATAGCCATTGATTCGTAGTACATCCGATCAATCAGCGCTTCTTCTCTCACTCCCAATCTCAAGGACCATACATAGCTTACCTGGAAGACCATAGCCTGCGTACTAGAATCAGTCCGACGACAACAAAGCAGGACACTTACCGGAAAGATCGCGTTTCGCTGTCATTATATACTAGCAATCGACAGCATGGATGCGCCAATGAACAAGAGTAAGCCACAAACCAATAACAAACATGAAAGATTGCTAACACAACAGAAGACGAAATCCTCAATATCATCGAAGCAGCAACAGCAGAAAGCATAGCTGTTGCAAAGCCACCACTCGGTGGTGACCTGAAGCCGACTGCACCAGGGACTCTTGAGTCGAATTTATATAGCCAATTCAGTCGACTCTTCATCGAGCATGGCGGCAGCGAGCGGCTGCAGGTGATGAGAGAGTTCTTCCCAGCTGTCTCAGATGATATGCCAGATTTAAAAAATCTGCACATATTTTTAAAGGATGTTGCAGAGATGTTGGGCTGGTCAGAGCCCAATGCAGTCAGAAGACTGCTTGGTATACCTCGACCACCAAGTCCTGCCATCGAGCCCATCAAAGGGCCAGAGACGATCGAGGATGAGCATCTGCTCGAGCCAGAGGACTTTGACGATCTGGACACCAATGAGAGTCGTGACAAGCAGATCGAGGCCCCTGAACCAGCTCAGACTAAGCTGACAACGAAGTCATCTGCAGCTCGACGTTTTGATCTGAGCTCAAGTTCAAGCAGAGATCATGTGAATTACATTTGGGATAGTACTGATCTTAATGAGGCTGAAATGCAGGATGCCTCAAGGTACCTGCCTCGATCCGATTTACCAGCATCTTTCCTCGGTTCTGACACCGAACAGCAAGATGGATTTGAGGTCCTTGGGCCTAGAGAAGTTCGTGCAGCTGAAGAAGGAAATCTTCATCAATATCAGCCATTCCCAGAAATATATTCCAGACGACATGGTGCTGTAATGGTCGAAAGATATGATGATGAGGATGATGAGGAAGTTCAGGGTTGATGGCTGTCATCGCATCCGGATTATCAATGGTCCGTCTTTTTCGAAAGCAGACAATGGTATGATTCGAGTCGCTGTACTTGCCTTCTTGCGATAGCTATCAGACAGGGATATAGCCTGTGAGCATACGCCTTGCTCTTCCTGGTGCCAGCATCGACCTTGCTGACTTCATGAGCTGACCTGGATCGTCGTTATATGCCAAATAGGCATGTCGTTGATATACGAGGACAGCACGTCTCGTTTCGACATCGGGTAGCTGTTGTAATTATCGGCGGCGCAGTCTTGTCTGCTCGAGTGATCACTAATGGGACCAAACGAAGAAAGGCTGTTGGATTTTGTCAGCTGCTGTTTGCCTATCCGGTGCTAAGGGTGGCCAGGACTCATACCAAATCTGAGACGTCTTCGCTTGACTCAGTGCCGTCGTACAGCACACTACCTTTCTGCTCCCTACGGACAGATGCAGCATGATGAAGGATGATGTTCTGGACCTCAACAAGTGGCTATCATGAGCAGGATATGCAGGAACGATATTCTTCGCAGGCTCAAAGCATGAACCTCGAAGTACAATCATTGATCTCAGCGGTCATATGTTCATACTCTCCACGTTGAGTTAGGAACGAGGACGACTGGAAATGCAGGAATGGTTATAAGCACAAATATTTCGAAGCGCAGGAATGCAAGACGAAACATTGTGTGAGAATAATCTCTACCAATAATGTGCATTAATTTCACAACGAAAAGGGTGGAAGGAACAGAGCTAGCACTCACGTCACCGTAGCTGCCACATTTACCCCTACCTTTTTTTCTTTCGATCTGTCATTATTTTTCGCAGACTTTCTCATCCTTCCAGTTATCAATTCTTCACGCACAGCTAAACATTGTTCCCAAGTTACATTCAAACACGATGGAAGCCACGAAGATGCCCAACAGCAATACCGAAAGGAAGCCTCTGCCTCCACTATTGCTGGTCTTCCCATGCAAAGTAAGGATATCAAAGTATCGTCCAGCGATATTCATTACTGTCAAAGTTCAGATGCTCAACCAAAACGAAAGCGAGGACAAGGTCAATCAGAAGAGTATCATCGCGCGATTCCCTGCCGAGATCCAACTAGCAATATTCAAGGACACCACCTTGGATGTCGCAGATCGAGCTTGTCTTGCCCTCACCTGCAAGCTTTTTGCAGCTTACTTCAACGCCGAGCCACAGCTACTTACAATTGCGAACAAACTGCAGCACGGTGGGGAAGTATGCATGGCTGAGGAATACAACGAGCAGGTGGCTATGGCACCTGGGGCTTGTTCGGGTTGACTGGACCGATGACCGACGAGGAAGCCACAAGATGGCACAAGAGAGTGGACGCCATGAATTATGCTATTGAGCACCACATCGACCCTAAGATCATGACAGATTTCTTCGAGCGTCTCGCAAAGGACTGGAATAGTACGTCTATTCGTTTTTGTTGGACTTGCGAAAAGTTTGTGTCCAAAGACCAAGCTTTCTGGAATCGAAGGGACGCCATATACACATATTGAAGCAATAGCACTATTGCGAGATTATGGCGAAAAGGACGGTACACTTGTGGTTCATATTTCGACAATGGATCACATGCACGAGAATACGTTCAAGATTGGATCAATGAGTCGAGTTCAAAATGTCCAACCTGCGAGGTGTCCACTTGGGACTTCGGACACGAGAATTCTTGCCAATATAATCATCTTATTTAGTATGCAATGGAATTTGGCGAAAAGGTGGAATAGCTCATTTGTTGGTTTTGTTCAAGGTGCGCAATTTTTGTGACCCCAAGACCATTCTTTTTAGGAGCACAGAGATGCTGTGTATACATATGGAAGCAATAGCAAACTTGCACGATTATGGCGGCAAGGAACATGTACCTGTGGTCGGTACTTTGAGATCGGCAAGCCTGCACGAGAATACGTATATTGTCGGATCAAGGAGGAGGGAGGAGATTCAAAGTGTCCAACTTGTGAGGTGTCTAGCTAGGACTTCTGGGGGCAATGATCCTTGCTCATAATGTGTTGAGGATTGTGTAGCATACAAAGAAGCATCGAAAAACTATCTAAGCCTTTTCTAATGCATCCTATTGTCATCAAGTGCTCACTTGGCGCTGTGGAAGCTACTAACACATGGACTATTGAAGGAGGAATTCAATAACTGGATACATACAGGAAAAGCAGAAGATGATATGGCTTATATCTGTCAGACCCCAATAGAAATAGCTTAATACCTCAATCAAATCTTTGTGATTACCGCCCAGGCCGGGTAAGTCTGAACCATCAGCCTTATCTTCGTTAGATCTGCCAACTGGCTTTCTTGATTGTCGACTTTATTATTGTGAAGGGATAGCATAACGCGGCGCCCACGTCGGCCAGGGCACCCTGTTTACAAGCTTCATGCTCTATCTCGTCTTTGGGAAGGTAATGGACAACGTTCAATGCTTACACAACGCCTTTCGGATTCGTCTTAACCCGTCGCACTCCTGGCGTCTTCGAATTCGGCACCCAGGCGCCTTCTGGCCAGGGTTTTCGGGCGGAATGAAGAGTAGGAACTCTTTTATGATGAGCTTGACGCTCTCGTGATGTCTTGGCTCAAAGCCATAATCCTGAGGTCTGTCTCGCCAGGCCGCAAATATCTTGACTTCCTCAGCCTTTATCAGGTCTTCGGGAAGGTGATGGACGACCTCGAATGCTTGCACAACCCGTTCCAGATTTGTCTTGACCCATCGCAGTTTTGGTATTATCTGGTTAGGCTCTTCGGGCGGAATAAAGAGTAGGAAGTCGTCTCTATTGCACCTGTAGATGGATTTTCGTTAGCGACTACCACTCCGTCAATCTTGCAGATTGCGCAGATAAACAACAGCAAATGGAACACATATCGACACAAGTCAGCCAGCGATTAGTTTGTCGGGAGCTCAGCACACTGCAATGTAGGACTTTACAGCAGTGACCGAGAGAGCGCGGGGATCTCTGCTGTCAATTGTGCAGCTCAGAACCGTTCACAGATCGCAAGCGAACACGAACATTATCTCCTGGTGGTGAACAACCTAACAGAGCTGATCTCAACGGGATCGCTGCTGCTGAGCAAGGTCTTCGAGATCTGAAAGTCAGAACGTCGGGCGCACGATGGCCTTATATTCTTTCACAAAGACGACAGGGTACTGTAACGATACAGACGATGTAATGCTTGTATCTGCTGATCTGCGTTCCTTGAGGAATACACATATCCCCCATTCTTCCGGACCCAGATAGTCTGAGCTGAAGAACCAACCTCTGGCCGCAGAACTGGTCAGCAAAACAACGGCTAGACGTCCATTGGCAGAAATTAACGCCAATGTTGCTGGTCCAAGCCATTCTAGACGAGCCTATGTCGAGAGTGTAAATGATAGCGAGGACGACGATGGAGGGTCATCCAGCTGCCTGTCTTCACGTTACAAGGAAAGCCGACTTGCATCAGGCAAGATCAGCGGACTTCGGCTTTACAGGACAAGGCCAATGAACTGGCATTTCGACAACATTGACTTTCACCTCACCAGAGCGCTCTCAGCCAATCTCGATCCAAAGCAGATCCAAAGCTCTAGCCCCTCGAACGCAGATCACACCACTTACCATACTCAAAATCAAATACAGAATAAGATGCCTGCACCACGGAAATATCGTCACGAATTGCCCCGAGACATATCTCAGTCAACTCTACTCGACCTCCAGGACCTTGCGTCGATCATCAAATCCTAGTATACACTATATCAACAAGGTCCAAGGTCCTTCGTCGCCACGATAAACGAGCCCATATTGGTCGGTATGCATACAAGCGAAGCACGGATTTGTCTTGAAGCCCCGTGCAGCCCGTATACTCAACAAGGAAGTTCCTGACCGTCACGTTGTTCGGCACGTGGACGTCTTTCTTAGATTGTGCTTGTGCTTGAGCGTGCATAATGCGAGCCAGGGATGGCGGAGAGCCAAGGAAGTATGTAGACCATAATGATTCATGATTTGGCATCAAGCTGGGGTATGAGTGGTCTTTTGATCATGAGATATCGTGTGGCCCTGGACAGTCCATAGTCCGAAGCACGAGGGATTTCGATCCTTTAGCTCAATACTCGTGCCGGAAGCACATCCATATGCGTACTTGGCTATCTGATCAGATATGCACGTCCATCAAATATCCCATCAGAACCGAGATCATTGATTGTACGGAAGGAAGTAGTGTTCTAACCTCGACTCACTCACTTACCAGCTTGTAAGCGAACCACTCTGAGGCTAGCACGCTCGTTAGCTTCGAGAGGGTTCAGGCGTGTCGCCGAGTTTCAGAAGCGAAGAACTCATCCCTGAACCGCGCGGAGCTCGCTGGTTGAGAAAAGACCAGACTGATGGAAGCGAAGACAAAAGGATTTTTGCTGCTGGAGCATACATAAAAAGTATGTTTTGAAAGTGAAGCTTGAAGACAGGAAGCTTCGTCCGTTGTTTCGAGCAGTTGAGCTAGTAATCAGTCGTAGTTGCCGAGGTCGCTTACGAGTAGTGTGTACGATATAGTGTTCAATTTCCGTGCTAGCGTTGATCCCCAGACCAGGTCAGGTCCTGGCTGGCTGGAGGCTGGGTGAGGTGGTATTGTGATTGTGCATCTTGCATGAGCGTTGCATGTACGGGGGGCCCGGATTGGAACAGTGTTCGCCGTTTCAAGTAATGAATCAAGCTGAAAAGAGTGGCGATTCTACCACTACTGAGATGTTTGCTGGTGCTGTTTGAAATAGCTCGATTGTCAGGGTAGAGCCGTTGCGGACAGCAGATCTGACAGGTGTTAGTGTGTCGATCAACGGTCAACACATGTGCTCAGGTGGATTTAAGCAGTTCGCGGCGTCATTCGCCACGACCTCGCTTGTGATTAGAGGTTCCATTCGAAGAAGATCACGCCACTACTTGTAAACGTGGTGTTTACGGATTGCAGGGAAGAATAGCCGTGGCGTGCAGAGACACGAATACGCGCGACAAATAAGGATGGATGAGGCTGCCACTAAGGCTGGAAACTGAATATGGTATGGCATACGAAAACGGGTCGAGGTACAGGAGTTCCAATGCGAATCCTGTGATAGTAACAGGTCTGCCTGCAATGGCAGTGCTTTGGCAGCGGTGATCACAATCGTATACTTGCGCTGAATCATTTTGTACAAGGCAGCATTCGAGGTCATGTTTGAGTCAGGCCACGATATGTATTCGATGCCAGAAATCTCCTTCAAGTGCTTGTCCGAAGCTTACCTCGAATGTTGTACGAATTGCAACGGACATCAATGTACGAAAGCTCGCAGACCCATGCCCGCTATGTTCTGTAGGATCATGTTCGTTGCTCGTCCTAGGGCTTCCACCTCTAGCAGTCTTTCCGCCTGTCTTCTTTCGTGTTCGAGGCCTAGGCGTGTCGGCGAAGTGTTGTTGCTGTTTTGGTCCAAGCTGCGTTGACTACTCGATGTGTTCGGTCGCTGATTAGCATTCCTGGGAAGAGCTCCTAACAGCATGATACTATAGACGATATCACGTTGCTCGTGACCATCGCGTAATTGCCGTAGTTGATCGAAAATAGCTGCAGAAATACTTGTTGGCTGCTCGGAAGCTTTCTCAACCAGCTGCCAAAACCTCTCACTTCGAGCTCTCAATTGCTTGTTGAATGGCTTGTCAAGTAACGGATTATTGGCAACTGTGGGTATCTGAGTCACGTCCACGTCCATCATATCGTTTTCTGGCTCTGGATCTTGATATACAAAGTCAGATATGGAACCAGTTCGAACCACAGGTTCTGATGTAAGAAGTGCCTCAAGTGCTTTGACACGACGTGCTAAACGATCAACGTCTTCATCGTTAATACCTTCCTGAGCTTGCCTGACGATGAGGTTCAGCAAAGCCCATACCATTCGTGCTTCTTGACTTGCAAGTTCAGCTTGTTGAGGAGGCATGCCAGCCGTACCCGCGAAAGAAGGGTCGACATTCACGGTATTGCTGATGAACGTCAAATACAGCATAAACTGTGCAAGCAGCGATCTGTCACTGGTAAGGAGACTGAATCCTTTCGTCGCAAACCATTTCGATGGCCCAGTCTCAATCAGAGTATCAAGACCGGGTGCAAAGAAAGTGTCATACACCTTACGGATCTCGCTGAAATTAGGGACAAGGTCGTGTCGTAAGGGAGGAACCTCGCGGCCGTGGTGGCCTTGAATCGCGCAAACGTCCTCGATCGTTCGATTCAACATTGTCCGGAAATCCGCGGTGAGCAGTCTTTCAGGGCTCGTACAGTACGATCCGCTTCCGGTTCTGTTGCATCAATCCAGTCAAATTTGAGTTTGTTAGCTTGAGTTATCACGAATCTATCACCGCCAAGTCAGCATGAAACACACCCATGTTGAGGTCAACGTCGCTTACATCGATGGCTTATCTGTGACGAACCGTATGGACTGTTATACTCCATTTTATGACTCTGATTTATCGACGACAGTGCTGGTAGATCTGTAGTTCGATGGTAATGATTGCTATAATCCGTGCTTGCTTGGTCCCTCGGCGAGCTTGTTGTGCCTGAATTATTCTGGCTAGTAGACGTTGTCGGACTTATCGGATCAGCATTTGAATACGAGGATCGCGATGCCGATGTATGCGAATTTGTCGCTGTGGCTGGAGCTGGTTGAATCGTGTGCGACGACGATTGGGCCTGGAACACTGGGTCGTATCCAGCACAAGGCCGCTTGCTTTTTATGCAATTTCGACACGTTGGCTTTTGTTCATCGCACTAAAAGTTTATCAGTCAGCCTCTGACTCTATGATGATGTCGTTGCGAAGGTGTTGTGACCTGACGCTGATGTTGTGCAAGTGACAGTAGAAGACTTGTGAAACCTGGTATTGTTGAGAACGGACGTTGCGGGAGCGCCATGAGTGACAGGAGTGCCACCTGTCACAGTGCCAGATGGCAGCCAAAAGTGGGCAAGCACGTTGTGGAGCTTGTCAATTCTTTTTGTGGGCAGGCGCAACCCGAGTCCACGCCTGAAGTGGTGCCTGTACGACATGTATCCAACCACAGTGTGAGCATTTTTAGCCGAGGCTGGATACAGCAGGCAATAACGCACAAGAAGGTTTCAGGACAGCCTCTAACCCATAAGGTGCGACATTGGATCCAACTTTCTCACATCGTACTTGGTAAAAGGTCGAAATCTCAACTGCTTGCGCACAGCTGCACAGAGCGCAAAGGATGCTTGACGATATCGAGGAGGAACAGAAAGCACTCACCTTTATGCGACGTTTTCTGCACGTCATGCAGCCAGTCTTCGTCCTTCGCTTGACCTCTTTGTTCTTTTGTGAGTGTCTTCCTGAAGCATATCCCATCATGTTGGCAGCATCTGCCGAGGATGGCAGTGGCATTCGAGATACCGGCATCATATAATGCATCTGGTTGGCATATATGGGCCGAGCGGGCTGCACATATTCCGGTGCCGGCATCGCTTGCATAGGTGAATAGTAGTGAAGTGGTGGAAGTGTCCGTGCAGGTGGAGGCACAATGTGCTGTGACATGTCGTGAGGGATCGAATTCGCTTGTGCAGAGTTCTGATGATTGAAATCGATAGCGCTGATCGGTGGCAGACTGACCGCTGATGACATCTGACCGAGACTCGTGCTCATGTTCTGGTAATCGTGATGCAGCTGTGAGTGAGCATCACTGTGAGCGTAATGCTCTGCTGGATGACCGTATGGGTAAGCCAGAGTCGCGGATCCTCCTCAGCCTTCTGTAACCAAGCTCGCCACCATCTATTGGTCGTTTGGTAAAAGTGTATGTGAAGCCCTTCTGCACGTAGCCTATTATCGAGACGCAAGTTAGCCGAAAAGAAAACCGAGATCGATTCGTTACGAGTTGTAAGAAGAAGAGAGTTGGCGGACTTGTAGAAGAGTTTGTAGTCAGCAAGGTGAAGAATAGACGAATCCTGTCAACAACTCCCGTGCCACGGTAGCGCGACAGATGCTGGCGGAAACAAGCGACTGAGGTCGAGATTGTGCTTATATGGCAGCTTCAGTCGATCCTTCCCCACGAGCTTAGTCAAGGTCAAGGCCTCGTAAAGGTTATATCCATGGTGGTAGTATCCTGACTATTGGTAAGAAACGGACAGATACCCACTAGGACTATACACCACATTCTGTGTTCAGTGTGTATCTGCCGGGGCACGCAATCAGTGCCCAGGTCAGCATGTGGAAGGAACCCACCAATGATACCTGGAGGAAATTGAAAGAAGAAGTCGCTTATGCATCGCCTCTTCATTAGGCCGTGGGCTTGGATACTGCAGTCGAGTTGCATGGACTTTTCAGTGTGGATTCGATTCACCACTAATTCGAGCTCGCTTAGAGAGTAACCGGCAAAACTTGTAGACGGCCATCGCAGTCCAGGGTGATCAAAGGCAAGCCCCATAGCAGGCCAGTAGTAGTGGAACGATTAGCGTAGGAGGAAGGTCTCGGAGGAAGGATCCCAACGCAGCTAAAGGCAACACCCAAATGGGAGGTTTCGGGCTAGGATAGAACTCCACTGACCTGCTGATAGACTTCGAAAACCGTTGCCAAGGCTTCAAGATCACTGTCGCATCACTTGGTCCACTTTAACTTCACCTTTTGATCATAATGAAAGCCCTTGTAAGATGTCAGTCCACCTTGTGATTGTACCTTTTCATCCGAGGCGCGTGTACTGTTGGCCGTGTCCGAGATTCGCTTCGCAGATAAAGCCAGTGCTCGTCACGATGATGCGGCTGTAGTCGAAGCGGGTGCTAAAGAGACAATTAGCCTAAGCTGATCGTCAAGTATGCGAAAGTGTAAAACGCGGTAGGAGAGGAGAAACGATGAACGAAGCAGTAGTGTTCAACAATGGGGATCGATACCTTGTCGGAACTAAGCTTCAAAAGATCCTCTTTTCTCCCGTTTTAGTGAATGCTGTCGATCGTTAACTGGGTTTTGCGTCAATGATGAGCATAGGATGATCACTTTCAGTCAGTATGGGAGTTCCCGTCGTTCAAGGTCGCGAACAGATAGAAGAGAAATTGAGATTGCTTGAAGGAGAAAGAAGAAACGCAACGGTCAAGCTGAACACCATTCTACGGTAGAGATGTACCTTCCTTGCAAAAAAGTACATTTGTCACCTGCTCATGACATTTTGTTTCTTTCGTGTTACACTGGTACTTAAAGCTGTACATAGAACAGGGCAAAAGTTACCTGACTTCATGCACGCGTAGCCTTGCATGCTAGACTTCCGGAAACACAAAATGTCCCAGAAGAGACTGCGCATCCTCAGTGCTAAGAAAACAGACAACAATGTCGCTTGAAGGGATTGTTCCGCGTATACAGGATGACGATTTTTCGAGAAGTTTACGGGCTGCAAATCGCAGTGGCGCTGGTAGTGAACAAGACAGAGATCGTGATCTAGAGACAAGCGAAGGTCAGCACAGCATCATAACCGAGGATTTTCAAAGGATGAGACCTGTGAGTCGCTTGGATTCACTGTAGGCCTGGACAGGGGTTCGAGGATGAGAAAATAATGATATTGAGCAAACAACCAGAGGTTGGCCAGGAAAGAGGATACCTGCAGTAGCTTGGTCCAGTCTGAGAGCGAAGTGACGATGCATCATCACCTGAAGCGTGTGTGCTGGTTACTGGACATGCCATGAACGCACAGCAGCGGGTACGAGGGAGTGGCTTCGCTGCAGGCCCCGTTGAGCCTCTCAAGGATTGGACCACCGCGGTTGCCATGAAGGGCATGACTAGATGGTGGAGACCAAGCTGCATTGTTCTCAATCTGGCACGAGCCAGTCATACACAATGGTGGTTGTGACTATTCCATCGTGTCAGACAAGCCTGCAGATTTACGGTGATCCTTTTGCACGTGCGATTGTTGTGGAAGGTGTGGAATTCCGTGTCAATTTGCGAACAAAGTAGCGATACGGATTGAGAGAAGCATGGATGCTTTTAGCGATCGTGAGGGGCCGGTGGGTTGTCTGTTCTGATGGCGGGTAGTCATGGAGGCTAAGTCAACCCTTGTAGGTCACTGTAGTTCGGTAAAGGAACATTTACGCAGTTGCAAAACTTACCCTGGACGATGTGAACAGCTCAAGGCTTTTTAGTCTTTCGTTTCCTGAATACTGGCACTTGCGCGGTATCAGTGTCGCTAGCCAGAGGCAACTGGTGCGTTTCAGGTTCTTGCTGCTGCTCGGATTTTGCGACAACAGAGGTTGCTAGCTGATCAGTACTCGTTGCCAATGGGTCTTCAGTCTTGATGGTGGGTTCTGATGTCGATGTGCTCGTGTCAACACTTGCCTCTGCCTCAGTCTGATTCACTGGCGCGTCAGAGCCACGAATCCGTTTCTTAAAAACAGGCGCTTCGAGTAAGACATCTAAGTCTTGGTCCGTGTTGGCTGCTGTGGGATAAGTTCTCATCGCCGATCCCCATCCCTTTCGCGCAACTGGTTCTGTGCGCTCGTCGTCGTCTTCGTTTTCTTCGAAGCGACGTTTCCTTACGCCAATGTTCAACTTGTTATCTTCGTCTATGGCTTCCTCTGCGATTTTCCTGATTGACACAGTTTGCCAGTCACCAGCCTGGGCCATTTCTGCCCGTGCATGTTCCGGCACTGCAATACCCATCTCGGCCAGCTGAGCCCATTGTCGTTTCTGGTCTGCACCAGTCAAATTGCTGGAGCCTGGTTTGGATGCTTTCGGCACTACTGGGCCTGGTGTCTGCTGCGAAGATGTGCTTGTACCGGAACCAGTGATTCGATTTAGCCGGTCTACTTCAGCTTTGGCCCGATCTTTGTCGCGCTCACTTCTTTGATGGTCCTTCTGAATACCCTGTAGGAACCGTTTGAGGTTACCTTGGTGTTTGCCAGTATTCTCATGCTGCTTTCGCTCAAATGGAGTATCTTTAACGTAGATAGTGCAATGCTTGCACCAATACTTCGGCTGCGAATAGGTAAGCACATTGCATACGCGCACTATTAGAACAACTACTTACGGTTGACTTCCAATGTTCTGCCATGCTGACCGTACCCAATGCTGTGCGCTCGAGCAGGAATTCCAACTGTTCGAGTACGAAGCCTAGCACGTCAGTCAAAAGCACGTGAGCATTGACCACTTGTCACGGTGTGGCACGATTTGCATTGGCTGCAGAAAGGCATTCGAGTCACCTTGCTCGGGTATAAGTTTGTGCATAAATTCTACAAAGGAGTAGCCTCTTCAAAGGCATTATTGCTCAAAGATCGGTTTACGAGCACTGTCGCTAAAACATCAGAGCCGAAGAGAATGGAGCGATGACGGACTCTATTCTTGATGCCTGAGACCTTATTGCCTCAGGCTGAAGCTGAAAAGATCTCGCCCGGCCGGCTCTCCGTATAGCCTAGCCAATCAACGAATTATAGCTCTCCGAAAGCTTTTCGCAGATCGGAAGGCACAAAGCTACGATTCAACGAACATTTTCTTTCATCAGATCAATTCATCAACTGCTTTCATCGTTCTCGCCCTAGACACCTCGCGATCATTCCAAGCTCGTCACTAGCAAACTGAGTTGTTCGCATAGCAAATAATTGTTGGATATCTACGTGGAATAGGGATATATTCTATAATTTTGTACCGTTATTGCACGCACGCGACATCGCCGGGTCGTCCATCGAATTACTTTTGTTCCGACCATGCGGATTTTCAGCTCAACCCACGACTTTGGCTATTCGTGGGAAGAGGTCTCAACGAATAACTGGCGGAAATACTGTCCCTGGAACGAAAGAGCTGAGCACGTACTGGCTGTCGACACGTTATCAAGGAGGATCGACTCCGCCACTGGCATCCTCAGAACAGAGAGATTGATTACATGCAAACAAAACGCGCCACAATGGGTATTATCAATATTAGGAGGTGACACGACAAGTCAGGTATACGAGATCTCGTACGTAGATCCCGTGGCCAAGAAAGTTACAATGTGCAGCGCCAACATGACCTGGGCAAATCTACTACAGTGTAGGGAGACCGTTGTGTATCAACCTGCATCTACCAACCCTGGCGCCAATACAGAGTTCCGGCAGGAGGCAAAGATCATTGCCTTCTGTGGTGGCTGGCAAAAGATCAGAAACAAGATCGAAGAAGCATGCGTTGATCGCTTCCGAGAAAACGCTGCAAAGGGACGAGAGGGTTTTGAGATGGTGCTGGAGATGAGTCGCAAAGCCTTTGGGGAAGAAAGAGAACGATTGAGGCTTGGATTGCCAATCACTGTATAACATGGTGTGGCATCTTCCATACCTCACACTTCTCAACCACGATTACACGACTCGACTTCGTCTCAGCGTTTAGCGAACTCGAACACAAAAGTTGGCTCACACGGGCATTATTTGGATTTAGCGTGGTGTTTGGCGTTGCTACTCGACTCCTCAAGAGCATGAGAGCCTGGGGTTACATGCATTAAGATACCACATAGACCAATCTAGAAAAGAACTAGATATCAGATCGTATAGACCATATTCAGCTCTGTTCGAAAAGAGGGACTTCCTGATGCACCACTGACCAGCCGTGATGTTCGTGGCAGCTTTCCAATACTCAGGCATAATTCTGTAGATTTGGTCGCTGGCTCAAAAGCTGAACGATATACTGCTTTATTTTCCTATTCGGAGCAACTCTGCAATAGATAGTCACGCATAGTGCTTTGCATGTGGTGTCCCTCAAATGCGTCGCCAAATAAATCGAACCTAAGTTGTAAACATAATGCACTAGTAAGCTTACCGTCCTCATTTTCCGAAATCAGCAGGCCATGAGAATGAAAGAGCTTCTGGAAGTGCTTGTCCTAGTCGAAGTTACCTTTATCGCAGCTTTTGCATGAGTCGTGAAGCATGTCGACATCAATGAAAGTGGAAAGATCCTAGTGTCAATCTTCATAAACAAAGACGTGGTGTAGGGATTACAACCAATAGCAAACAACGTAACCCTGTCAAAAGAGGTCAGAATTCGAAAGATGGGCTGAGAAGATCGAAAGAGGAAGAGCAAGGGAACCACGATACTGGAATGGATCTCGAGCTGTGCCTAATGAAGGCTGGCTAGAAAGCTTCTCTGGCTTGGACCAGAAGCAGATTGGACAGTGACACTCCACGATCAGCAGGAGAGCCAGGGCAGAAGTGAACGGAAGATTTGACGGGATAGCCCAAAGTTAATCTGATATTTGGATGGTGAAACGACGGCTGGGGCTGCGCATGCACACGCAACACGGCCAGCACATCCCGGAAGTCGACATGGTCTGATCAGCGAGAGCAAACTCTCATGTTCACGTCGATTGTGTTCTTTATTCTTGAGACTCTTGATGGCTGCCGACGATGCTCGAGCTCGTGAAGTCGCACGAGCAGTTCAGCTCGAGTAGTAGTTCGTGTTCGGAGCTTGTCAACACCCAATTACCGGCGCCGGCGCAATTGGCGCAATTGGTGCGGTTCGGCTCTACGAGACCCCTAACTCGCCTGCAGAACGAGCTGGTCGTCCTTTCCCCTTCGACATGCTGTTCAGCACAGTCGATGGCAAGGATCAAGACGACACTACTACAGTGACCAAGAAGCGAGTAGTACTGTCGTCGACTGGACTGAAACATAGCCGACGCAGATCGAGCTCGTGTAACGCGACTTTCATTCATCGCAGCTTCGCTCCTTCCTCCTCAAACGAAGACGCGCTTTCCTCACTTATTTCCAGCTTGACTTATATCGCCGACCACCAGCAAATAGCCAGCAGCCCAGTACGACGCCCTCAAACAGCTGTACCGGAGGACTATCATACGGATAACTTTGTCAATAACATCTCAGTGCACCCAGGATTCCGTAACTATCACGAGCAAAGACCACTAGATGTCGAATTACAAAGTGACCAACAGAACTTTTGTCCGCCTCCAGTAGCTGGGTACAACACAATCAATGCGGAGCAGCAGCGACCAAAGTCATCGGCTGGTATATACGGTAACAAGCCAGCTCGCAGGTTCAAGGACAAGCAGAATTATAGCAATTTACAAAGTCCATTTCTAAAAGGTGTTAAACGGTCCAGGGATCTGCGAATACCTGACTCCTTCACTCTCAATCCGCCGAGAAAGTCGCACGGAGATGACTCGATTGCCAGCATACCGCTATCGACCAGCAGCAAGGTGAGCAGATTTAGAAGTCCGTTCAAGATGTTCTTTTCGCAAGGACTCGGAATCGAACGGCATCATGCTTCAACGGAGAAGCTGCCCTCAACTTTCGAGACTTCTGTAACGGCGTCTTCGTCACCAGAAAAAGAGAAAGACTTGCGATTCTCGGCTTTCGTTGTTGGCCGAATATCGTCAGATTTTGACCGAAAGGAGTCCGATACGAAAACGCTGTCATCTGCGAGTCCTTCCCTTCGATCGAATCTCAATGACAATCTGATACCCTCGCGAAGATCATCGTTGCGCTCTAATAATCGACGGACGTCGAGGACCAGCAAAGATCTCAAAAGCCTCAACATTGACCAGGACCTGATTGAAGAGAACAACGAAACTGTGCAGAGGATACGTGAATTACAAGAACAACGAGAGAAGCGGCAGAAAGAATGGAGGCGAGAAGCGAGACGTGCAGAAAAAGACGCTAAACGTATGTCTGTGCCAAACCCCAGTCCCAGTACTATCCGCTCTACCGGCAGTGTCAGATCCTCGTGGCATCCCAAAATAGAAGAGACAGTAGAGCCAAAGCAAGAAGAGCCACCTTCTCTGACAGCCAGTGTCAATGCTACAGACTTGTTGACACTACCTGCTTTCGTAGAAGTCAACGAGAATGAGCCGCTAACTCCACTCGGATCGGTCAAAGACGAAGGTGAGGACCAGAAAGCAGGTTATTTTCCGCGAATTCGTCCTATGTCACCTGCTGCAACACCATCCATTGATAGTGCGACGAGGCACAGGAAAAGGCTTTCCGACAGTATTAAGCGAGTGTCTTCCTTACGGCAGCCTGTGAGCGAAGACGCAAAGAGCATTACCGAAGAGGTTGAAGCGTTTTTGTCGGCTCCTCGCTTGACACAGAAGATCAGACATCCACGAACGGGTCGGACTATTGCTTTTTCTGAGGTAGGCGATCCTAGTGGCTTCGTGGTCTTTTGCTGTGTTGGCATGGGTCTGACTCGATATGTGACCTCGTTCTACGACGAAATGGCCAAGACACAGAAACTTCGCATCATAACACCTGACCGCCCTGGCGTCGCAGAGACAGACGCTATGCCAGCGGAAAGGACTACACCTCTAGCTTGGGTAGATGATGTAGCTGTTATATGCACTGAGTTAGGGATTGAAAAGTTCTCCCTACTGGCACATTCAGCTGGCGCAATATACGCTCTGGCAACCGCGCTGAAAATGCCACAGTATGTTCGAGGTCGAATACACCTCCTAGCACCCTGGATTCCACCATCGCAACTCGCTGTCTCGGGACAAAATGGTACTGCCAAGACGGCGAATCTACCTACAAGCCATAAAATACTTAGCATGCTGCCGACTGCTTTCATGAAAGCTGCAAACTCGAGGTTTCTGTCAGCGACCTCTGCGAGCATTGAGCCACGCCTACGTAAGAGCAAGAAAAATGCATCTACAACGGATCTAGTACTCGATGCAGATCTTTTCAACGAGGAACCCAGCTTATCCCGAGCAGACATGGCGCAAGCACGTGGTGCTATGCTGCCTACACCAGAGACTACACCTCAGCGCGTCTTTTCAGAGAACCTCAGCGCATATCAGGCTGAAAGAATGCGTATTGGTAGTCCTCCGCTTAGTCCTACACACAGTGTCATACCTCGTTCTCGTGCTATCTCACCAGCACCCTCAGGAAGGCAGACCCCGAATGGACCTCAGCCATTCCGAGCTCTAAGTCCGGAAGCTCGACAAAAATTGTTCAATATGCAACTGACCCACCGGACCTGGTCTCTGGCCACATTGAACGCCAATCCTGCTAGTGATCTTGTCATTTGTCTGGAACGACGACGCCCTATTGGCTTTAGGTACACCGATATTACTCGAGCTGTTGTCATTCATCATGGTCAAAATGATGCGCGAGTCCCGCTTGAGAACGTCAAGTGGCTGAGCCGAGCAATGAAACGGTGTGAGCTTCGTGTGCTTGAGACTGAAGGTCATGGATTGATGGCAAGTGCCACAGTCATGACAGAAGTGCTCGGAGAAATTGGTAGAGAGTGGGAGGATTGGAACAAAGTCGCAAAAGCTCGAGAGCAAAAGAAGAAAGAAGAGCAGGCCAAGGAGGAAAAGGAGGCTAAAGAAAGAGAAAGAGGCATCAGAAGAGGCTATCCGAGATGGTAGTCCTTCTGGTGCTTGGGGTTTTTCATTGTGAGGCAAGCAGGTGTGACTGCAAGTGGCACACATCTCAATTACAACTCCGAGCACTGTCTTGTATCGTATGATACTCTTGACCTATATGAAATCATTGTGAGAACGCTCGGACCCCACGAACAGCTGCAGGAAAGGTCAGGTAATACACGAAGTTACGAAGCATGAATAGTTAGATACCAAACCAATAGTTCGTAGAAATAATTCGCAGCAATGGCATATATACTACTGTCTCAAGCACAGTAAGGAGGTCAGCTGTCATTCCCTCACAAATGTGATGAAAGAGGGGAACCTATACACGGCATGGCTCCGAGGAGTGGCAGGCGCAACTTGACATGTCTCTAGGCGCCTTCCACGCCTTATCTACCCGGGCAGGCAGTGACATTAGCGCACATGTCACTCCCGTGTGACCATAAGCATTGAATAAAAAGCACTGGCTTCCCCACTGACTCTACCCGACTGAATTCCTTGTAATATGCTCACATCTCCCAGACCACTTCCCAGTAGCGTCTCTCGATGTTGCTGATCTTCGCTACGAAGACCACATATCCAGGTCTGCTGTCTCAAAAGTCCTTTCCGCCTTGACAATTGTCAGTGTCGTGCCGGCATGAGCCAGGTACCAGACGCATGGGACGATGAGTGGTCAACTGCTGTAGATGTACGTTCTCCCATTCTTCTGGTCGGAATGCTAACGACCTGTAGGACTCGGCCCAAGGCTCTTCTGAAGTGAAAAAACCAACAGCTAAACAGACCAAAGCTCAGAAACGAGCCGCACAGGCTGAATTCAATCGTCAGTTGTGGGCAGAGGCGTATGTGATCTCAATCTTTCCAACCAGTTGTGCTAATTATCCTCAAGCGAAGGACCAAGAGAAACAAATTACTTTCTCGAGTCTCGAAATGTCGTCCCTTTCAAGCAGGAATTCAAACCTCCTCCTGTTCTTCTTTCCAGAAAAGGTCCCATAGTACAGAAACCCAGGCCTGCCCCTACCCCAGGCATCGAAGCACTCAGCATCAAGGACAAAGAAGAATCGTCAGAGGATGAAGACGAAACAGTAGCGCAGCAAAAAGCTCTAGACGCCGCTAAAATACAGGCTGCGAAAGAACGAGAGGAAAAACAGCGCAAATATGAGGAGCGAAGACTCGAGTTGTTCGGGGCTGATGCGGGTTCCGCCTCTGGCAGACCCAACAGTCGATCCGGTGGCTCTTCTCCTGCAAATTTGACGCCTCCTGGATCTCGATCATCTACGCCACATAGAGGGGGAAAACGAGGTCGTGGCAGAGCAAATAATACTGGCACCAATAGTCCTCGATTGCAACAGCAACCAGGTCAGCAGCAGAAATTACGACCACAGAGCGAGGTATTCGAACCTGGTCATTCTGCGCGGCCAATGTCCATGTATCTTGCGAGACGTGAGCAGGACCACGAAACTGCCGGTAAAGTAGTGCCAACTCGAGAGCCAAGAGCACCAGACGGCACTCCTGGTTTCAGGTTACAACGTCGCAGCTTAGTGGCAGACTCGAATAATACTGTAATAGGCCATTAAATTCAGTCACACTTCTGGATTATCTGAAATATTCGGATCAACAATCGCGGCGCGTTCGCTGCACGGCAAGTCAACATACGAAGCTCGAACATAGGATTATGGCAAAACAAGGAAGGTATAAGTTGGTAACAAGCGATTAATCAAGAGGGTATTTCTGAGGACTCAGCCTTGAATGATCTCAAGCTCTTGAGACGAGGCAGGAGACCAGCTACTTACCCGTCAGCGAATTCACTCCACGAAGACATAATACTCAAAGCAACGCTGGGCCTTCTCGTCTTGCACATTATCACCAAATCCAGCACAGGCCGCTCATCAACCTGCCCATCAAGAAGATAATCTCTCGCTCCTGTGACGAAGATTTGTGCGATTTCTCTTGTGTTCACTATCTGATCAGCTGAAGCAGACTTGTCACAAAACAAATCATCAAGCAGCTGGTCAAGTTGTTGCAGATCTTTGATCAATGCCTCAAGAGCCTCGAGCTTGTCGCGTATAGACAGGTTTCTGAATGTCGACCATGGCGAGGCAGTGGTGTTTTGAGAGGTGCTGCGACTGGTTCTATGAAGGGAAACCTTGCTGATCATCAATTTGAGACCTCGATCTGGCAACTGCGATTTCAAAGATGCTTGCAGTTCCTTGGTATACTGTAAGAGCTCGACTAAATAGTTCGAGACAATGAGCGCGTGGAATATCGGGTCCATTTCGGGATGTAACCGAGCCGGACTAGATTGTGCACGGCCTTCCAACTTCAGAGTTCTGGCGCTGCTCAGGAGGTGTGCGGAATTTGAATCACCAGGTAGGTGGGAATGTATGTCATGAGCTAGACACGAGTCGTCTTGCAGTGGTACTTGAGTTGAGCCAACACTACAGCTTCGTGGTTGAGACGATGGTTTCAGCGTATCTGATCTTATCGGTGTATACGTTTCCTCTCTGAAATATCCGCGCTCTGGTCGAGTCTCCAGAATATGATCAGTCACCACCCTCAGAGCTTTTTGTGGTTTTGCTGACCCAGGAGTTGGTTTAGAATTCACAGCAATCTGAGCCATACTGGCTTTCTTATGGACTGCGCCGTGTCTTCGCAACAGGCACTTCTGCTTGCGTTCGTCTGAATCTGCTGCATTTTGTCTGTGTCCTTTTCTCGGTTTAACTATACTGATTAGTCTTGCCATAACAGGTAGGAAACTTTGAGCCTGTGCTTCGAGACATACCAGTTCAGTGTCTTCAGTGTCTGACTCTAGTTCTGAGTCTGATTTCGGGTCTGAGCAACAGTCTGGACTCTGAGGTTTCAGATCCATTGTCAGATCTGGTGATGAGGATGTGATTGGGTTACAGCGTAATGGATCTGGTAGACCTGCCATTTGAAACAGTTTAGCTTTTCTTTTAATCAGGACAGGATTCATTATTCGATTTTGGGCTTGTGTCTATGTCTGGGTGTATTTAGTACTTGAGTATGTGTGAGGAATTGGAACAAAGCTATTAGAACGAAGAAAGCTGTTGATAATGGTATTGTGATAGTTGGATTAAAGACAGTAGGGGAGTGCTTTGATGAGTGAAAGTGAGTGACAATGACAGACAGGCACTTTGTTAGTTGAGAATTGGATCTAGTCATTGTCTTGCTCTGTCGGTGGCTGAGCTGCACAAGTGACATGACGGACTTGACCATGGTCACTTCGTCTGTAGAGTGCGTGTGCTCAGTGCGTACTGAGAGCATCTCAGACCGCCAGACTAGCGCTGAAGGTCTTCTTGCTTCCGTGCTGATCAGCAAATGTTTGATATTGACTAGGTATCCTATCATAAGCTCTTTCAATCGTAAGACGTAATCTGTACTTCCAAATGCCGCGATGCTGTAAACTCCTCCTTGATGTGCTTTGCGCTATTCTGTTATGCTAGACTGGCCTTGCGACTGGATTTCAACTCTCGTATTACTGCTTACCGTCCTGCAGATGGTGTTCGTCCGTCCAATTCGCGGGCCAGAGCCATAGCCATCCACCCCAGCGCTCTTCACCCCAGCTACCAACTATACCGAATGGTGTCATGACTGCGCTCCATGCCCAAGTTGGACCATGATCATACTGTTTCGTCATCTGCACCATTCCGCTCTGCTTGTGCACAGTCCCGTACAGCAAGAACGTGCCACATCCATCATATGCTCTATCTATAGTAGTAATAGCACAGTGATCAGGGTAGTCTGCTTGAGCTCTAAAGCGTATGTCCTGCATCATCGGGTCCCATCTAAAGTGCGCGCTCGACTGTGACTGAACATTGTAGCAATAGTAGCCGACCCAATGCTGGGAGACTAGAAAGTCAGCTGAAGTCATTATCGGTAAGTGGGACTTGATGAATGTCGTAACGCTGAGATTTCCTGCATCGCGCGTTGCAAATCTGACATTGGGACCGCGCGACAGTGGCATCAATTGGCCTGGATACAAGCTTTTGAGTGGTAGGTCTGTCTTTTCGGGAGGGCTGCGATCGTGGCTGGTGAGGTTGGTCCTGGTGGTATGCAACAGCTCGATCTGGATGGAATCGTAAAGTATTCCTACCAGTGCTGTGCCTGCAGCCATGCGCGCCAAGTATAGGACGGCAGCAGAAAGCGGGGGGTTCGGAATCCTTGTCGAGGAGCCGCCAAAATGTCTTCGTATGAACAGCGCCCTGCAGGTTATAAGATCGTATTCTGGGTCGTGTAAGAAGGTTTTCAGCCAGTCGTTCACCTCGCCGTATTTCAGATGCAGTGGCAAATGAGGTCCGACCATGGTAAGTTGCATGCGACTTGGTCGAATGTTGGCCACGTTCTTGCGCAGGCAGTGGTAAGAACCGTACCAGACACATCTGGTAAAAGTTTCGAGCTTGGTCTCCACGTTCAATGCCTCCCGGATAATGATACCTTTCTGTGCCTGCGGGTGTCCAGCAATTGCAAGTTCTGGTAGCCAGTACAAATCGTCGAGCTTTACAGGCGCAAGCTGTGACGACATGCACTGTTGCGCTCTCATATCTGCGAAAGCCCAACGTGCTGCGACTCGCCAATCTTTAAGCTCAGCAGGCCACCAGTCCAGGTTTCTCGGAGGTGTAGTTTCATCGCCGTAGATAGCAAAATCATTGCCATCTTTGACAATCTCAAGATAGGTTGATGGGTTGGTACAAAGTGCTTGGAAGAACTTGTCTGTAGCCCTGAGGCTGAAGGCTGAAGCACAGTTACTGTGCGCGATGATTTTGTACAGTATTTCTGTCGGTAAGCTGTGTAGATCGAGCATGCTGTTGACCTGATCGGTGAGACAACAATCACAGAAAGGAAATGGTTGTTAAAAGAGATCACCAACAGTCCTTTGAATTGACAAGGCTCGCCTGTACTGACTGCTCGGGAATGTAGGTGGGACCTTGCTCACAGATCATGCAGCTTCTGACTACTCGACTCCCGACGCGCGAGATATTCCTAGACTTACTATCACTTTCAGCAGTGGTTCGCTTCGATACGAACTTCAGGTTCGTTGAATCGAGTAAGAATTTCCAGAGCCTAATGCTCGGAGTAACAGACACTACGGTGGAGAATTAGGTCAGCAGAGGCAGGGGCGGGCAAGCGAAAGCTAAGGTTGGAACCCTGATTAGCAGCACCACAAATTTTGCTTGAACAAATCCTCGACTGATATTGATCACCTGGAATCGACGATGAAATGCCAGAGTGAGAGGATGCTGGTCATCTACCGCTGGCTTGTTGTCCTCCTACAACGCCAGCTATGTACATTTGCTTACACTTTTCGGATGTCAGCATTGCGGAATTGAGTATAGAGACGTTGCTATTCATCAATACTTTGCATTATTAGAGGATCTGAATGATTCTCCGAATCAGCTCAGGTCCGCGGAGGTCTTGGGAGCTGATATCTATGAGCTGCCAGTGGTGTTCACAGTTCGAGTGTGTAAATATATTTCCACGAGTGGGAGATCGCGATCGTGGCGTGGAAGCTGGGTGACGGCGGAAATAGATGCGCAAGTTTGATTTTTGCGAACTCTTGTCACTCGGCTTGCTTGCGAGAAGCTTCAAGCAATCGCTTTGGACGTAGAAGGATTTCTATTCAGTGTCCAGATACCTGAAATAGTACTTTGTCAGATTTGCCAAGATTTACCTGTCCTCTGCTAACAGCTATGGACCAAGCCTCTCGGGCTCTTGCACTGCCACACCCGGCTGAATGCCGTCTACGAGCACCGGTACGCCAACCATCCATACCACCATTTCCATCCCACCATGCTGAGTTTGCTGATATCGGAGTGGTCTTGTATTCGTGGGATCAAAACATGTTTCAATGGTCGATATCACCTTATTAAAACTAACTTTTCCGAAATCATTTCAAGCCTCCACCAACCATGTGTGGGCTGGCTCCAACCGTGCCGCGTCGCTTATGCTCAATGACGATGTCCACACAGGTCTCATACCTTGCTACCGCTCCCTCATATCCTGCTTTGTAGATGAGACTTACCAAGGATGAGAGGAAAGTGATGCTGATCGGAGCTGTTACCAGTCGAATCTGGCGTTGCTGAGCATCCTTTCTCTATCACGATGATCATACATTAATATCTTGACCTCTGTCAAACCCTTCATATCGTTTAACCACCACTTCCTAGACTCACCTCCTCAACCATCAAAATGCGCCTCCCACTAGCCAAACGTCTCGTAATCTGCCTATGCAATGTCTTTTTCCCACCTCTAGCAGTCGGCCTACTCACCGGCATGACCAGTCCGGACACCATGCTCAACGCCTTCCTCTTCCTCCTCGCCATCATTCCATCACATATCCATGGCTTCTACATCTCCTGCGTCTACTTCACCAGAAAACGACGAGTGAGGCGCGGCAGGTGGCCTGGAAAACCACATAAGCCGGGTGTATGGAGCGAGCGAGTACTCACGGGTGGCATAGGCTGGGACGAAGCTGAACGGCTGAAAAGCGGTCGAGGCAGGAGTCGAGGCAAGAACGATGAGAGTGATTTTGAGAGTAAACGGATAAGTCGTTGGGGGAGTGGGCAGTCCAAGAGTCGGAGCAGGAGTAAAAGCAGAAACAAGAGTAAGAGTGGGAGGAGAGATGATGGTAGGCAGAATACTCAGATGGCGGAAGTTGATCGGACGAGTTCGTGGGTGCAGCAGCATTCGCAGCCTGTTTCACCTGTGAGCTCGAGGGTGGGTAGGGTTGGTGGCGTGTAGACCTGAGCTGGATATCTGGCGAGGATTTACTGCGTCGCGACTAATGCTGAGAGAATTTTACCAAAACAATAGCGGGGTGTGATAGGGCCACTACTTTTGCGAGCATTTCAAGCACTGAGTTAAGAGAAGCATTAAGCACTAAGAAATTTTGGACTTAAAAAGGAGATTACAATTGATGCATTATGTCAGCCTGGCTTGAATCAGCTCTGCAGCTTAATCAACGTCTCATCCCACGCCTTGCGCCGACGCGAAGCGATGGTAGAAGTGCTACTGATTGTACTACACCGAGCATGATGACTACCATCAAACTCTACGCTCAGCGGAGACACATCGTATTGCTCACCATTATTGAGAGGATCATGTACATATGTCTGCTGCTCAGCAGACCCATGAAAATTGTTGTACGAGTCGGTGCTATCCCTGTACCGGAAACAATGACCCTACTCAAAGTTAGCAGCTACAGAAGACTATGGATTATCCTGTCTTACTTGTTCAGTTGCTCGCACAGGGGATGGTCCTTCAAAAGGCTCCACTACCGTCAACTCGGACAGGCCAAATGGTCCTAGCCGACTCATGCTTGACACCTCGCTG
>JAKLMI010000102.1:0-53392 GCA_022813495.1 Pasadenomyces melaninifex
GTTTTTGACTTGCTTAAAAATACAACGCGTATCGAAAACAGCATCACCAAAATTTGGAACACGGCTGTCGAATGGACTTTGAAAGCAGTCCCGCTCTTGGACCAAGGTGGAACTCAAGCTGATCAGTCTCAAAGACTGATTGTGGTGTGGAGCCGAGAGCACTATTGCTGGTGTGTGCCTGTTACAGCACCTGGGCAGGCAGACCCTGGTTGTCCAGCAGAAGCTACACATAGTGTTGTTCACGATGCCAATAGACCACTAGTGCCTCCAATGTCTTTTGATGGGTTCGGTGCAACGATCTCAGAGGATGTTGCCGAAGAGAAGCACTTTGAGGCATCAATCGTCCATTTCGACGAACCTGTGGTTGTCAGAACGACAGCTTCTGTGGTACCAATAGGACGTTTGACGGTGGCAAGCATAGAAGACTTTATGAAGACGGCAGAAGCGGTTTTGTTGATTGCCTCTCCTGTGACTTGAGGTGTACCTACGGTCGTCGTTCAAGCTCGTGGCTCAATCCCACCACTTCTTGTTCCAGCCACCCTTGCGAGGTCCCCAATCTCCTCTTACAGCAGCTCTGATATCGTCGACGCTGAGGTAGTCAACACCCTCCCGAACAAGCACTCTCCACAAATAGTTTCGAACACCAATAGGCCAGGTTGGCACATCCCAATATCGGACTTTTAAACCTTGCTCGTGTGCTCCACGAATTTGAGCTCTAAGCAGTTTCATTTGGGCTGATGACAGCCTCGATCCGAAAGGGTAACCAATGGTTTTGAAGAAAGACGCAGAGGCATAATATGAGTTTGTGGGATTGTATACTGCCGGATTGACGGGCTGGCGAAGTGGTAAAGCATCATCAACAAGGACGTCGAGAGGCATATCTGAACCTTTAGTGTCAAACAGCAATCCTGGCAAATCGTTGCCCATAATCTGCAGAGGTGCGTCCATGAAGATATCCCGGTATGTGCTGTTGCTGATGACGTCTCGAAAGGAGACAGCGCCGGACCCGATGATGGTGACAGGCCGTTCTATCACCTCCATGCCATTAAAGTGTGTGAGATAGCCGAGGTCGCGAAGTGGTTGAAGATGCACGTTCAGCACCGGCCATATAATATCTGAGCTGTCTTTGAAGTCGATGAGGAGCACAAGCGATCTATTCGGGACGCTATCGAAAATACCTCGCAATGTATCGGGCTGATGATCTTGGTTGTGCTGCTGCAATATTTCGAGGATAGGTTGAAGATAAATCGCTTGAAGATTTCGATTTTGTGTAAGTGAAGATCTGACATGGCCAACTAAGAGACTGTCGTTCTCGCCTAGCCAGACATCCGCCTCGACACTTGCGCAACCAATTTCGAGTGCAGTATGTAGTGGTCGAATCCGCCAGTAGTCGTTATGCGAGTGACACGATATTGGAGTAGTGGCAGCAGGAATGCTGAGCTCGTCTCCTCGAAGTGGTCCGTCAAGGATGACTGACGCTAATATCGATGCTGCACTATCTGGTGATAGTGCGTCGATAAGCGATAACACGAGCAGTATGAGCTGGTACCACCCTCTACCAAATGTCAGCACACTCTGTACGAATATTCCTTCGAACCACGAACAGTGCCAAGAGAAACGCTCGAAATAGCCTTATCGGACCACATCTGGGCAACTTATCGAGCGCAAACCAGTTCCTGTAGACTGGACGGCGCGCGCCCGCAAAATGATGTAGTGCTGTGCTTCGTTCAATCTCCTCATCTGGATCGTAGTTTCCATCTCTAGTGAGGGTGGTGAGTTCCATGTCGTCCTTGACGTGGTTTACAAACACTTGATCCTTAGAACATTGTCCATGGTTTGGCAAGACTGATGACATCCTTATTTGATTGACCTGTCAACCACATTGGAACCGATATACTTTTCACTGTTCAGAAAGTCTCGCAGCGGAGGAACAGCTATCATCCTTCTTGCGAGACTCGCAACTCATTGATGAAATTGAATATTGATCCTCATTGTTGCCATTCCTCAGACGACTGGTATGTGGCCCATGACTTGTGGCCCACGGGAAACACCACGGTTCGACATTCGGAAAGCTCCAGTAGTCGATGAAGAGGACTGTTGAAAGGTCCTTGATATCAAGCTAGTTACGAAAGACGCGTCATCAAATACGAGTAAAGCTGGAGGAAATCTACCTGCCTTTTGAGATATACCAAGGCAGTAACCAAATTTAATGCCTTAAGTTTGAACATCTCCTTAAAATCGTGCCTAAGGCTGAACAAAATCTGGGGTTCCAGGAGAGGGACATGTGTTGCATGCTTGTTCCTCAAGAGTGCTACGTCTAACGACCAGAAACAGCGACCATTTGGTGCTTTTGTGAACGGGAAAATGCTGCTAAAATCGCTGATCGCAGCTGCGACATTGTTAGCATCCTCGACACATGCGTTATATTTCTACCTGGATGGCACAACCCCAAAATGCTTCTATGAAGAACTAGCAAGAGACACATTGGTTGTTGGTAAGGAGGAAGGGTCAGAGTTTATTGGCTATGGTGTTGACTGGTTCGTAGGCACATATCACGCACAAGCGTATAATGGCAATACACAACAATACGTCGCGACGACCGACCTCGCGATACAAGTCACAGTCGACGAGACGTTCGACAATGATCACAGAGTAGTCTCTCAGACCTCTACATCCTCGGACAAGCCATCCAAATTCACATTCACAGCCGCCGATCCAGGCACACACAGGCTATGCTTTACTCCGTCTGGGCCAGCCGCAGTGTCTTTACAAGGATGGTTCAGTGGAGACGCACACAAAGGTGGTGTCAAGCTATGGCTTGATATGGCTATTGGAGAGAGTAGCAAGATCGAGAGTGATGACAAGCACAAGATAGACAGTCTACTTGGCAAGGTCAAGGAGCTGAACGGACGAATGGCAGATATACGAAGAGAGCAGGTCTTTCAACGAGTAAGTCTGAGGAAGCAAGCATACGCGACTCTGATCCCTTATGAACGCGATTGGAAACTGAGGTCTGACATGACTTGTAGGAACGAGAAGCAGAGTTTCGAGATCAGTCAGAATCAGTCAACTCGAGGATTGTCAAATGGACGCTTATCCAGCTGGTCGTGTTGGGCGGAACATGCGCTTGGCAATTGTCCCATTTGAGATCGTTCTTCATCAAACAAAAGTTGACATAAAACATGATGCACTATGGTATTCCTGACAGAGCGTAGAAAAGGCCAACATAACAACCACTTCTCACGACATTGGACAAAGGATTCGGTGCGTGTGGAGTCATAGAAGAGGACCCTTCCACAGCACGAAACGATACACTTTGAGGCTCAAGAAAAATAACGCAAGGAACCAAGCACACTCGTCGATTCTGATCAGTACGCGCCAAGGCCTACCTCGTTCGACGCAAATGCCACGATTTGGCTTGTGCGAGCACGTAACAACAAGCAGCGACCGTGGAGTCGGGTCGTTCACAGGATCTGTCGAACTGTTGCGTGTAATTGCTATGTACTTTACAGCCGCCGCACTTCACAAAGTATGAATCACAATTTACTGGTACCCTTCGGCCTCTCCATGGCTTTTGTGGCATTGTTATAGTTCTTCACGAGCTGCCGTATAGCCAAGTCAAGCATAACATCCTCACTACCACCTGGAATACGAGCACCCATAACATCTCGATATATTTTCTCTGCGATTTCTCCTTGACCTGTTCTTGTATATCCGTTACCGCCAAATAACAGCACTGCACACTCTGCACACTCCTTGAAGACCATACCTGCTTTGGCTTTCGCGAGAGCAGTCAGTCCACCAAGCTTCACATCAGCTTCAGCTTTTGGCAGCTGCGTCATCATGTATACAAACTGTTCGACCCAAGCCTGCAATGTCTCTAGCTCCGCACCGGCTTTTGCCAGCCTATGCCGTACGACTGGCTGATCAATCAGTGGTTTCGAGAAGGCCTCTCTCTTCATGACATAAGCAAATGCGCTGGATAAGGCCACTCTAGACTGTCGAGCGACACCCACAGCGATCGTCAGTCTTTCATGGTTGAAGTTGGTCATGACATATCTCATACCCATACCCTCTTCGCCAATCAGATTCTCAACTGGCACTTTCACTTCGTCAAGCTCGATGTATGTGGTACCGGCACTAATCTGGCCAGATACTTTCAGTCTCCTCATGTTGACACCTGGGTGACCCTTGAGTGGACAAACGATCATACTCAGACCAGCTGCACCAGGACCACCTGTTCGAACAGCCATAGCAGCATAATCCGACCAGAAGCCATTGGTGATCCACTTCTTCTCACCATTGACAATATAGTGCTTGCCATCCTCACTCTTTCTGGCTGTGGTTTGAATTTGCGCGACATCACTGCCTGCGCCCGGTTCCGTGATAGCAATACACCATCTCGTCTTGCCAGTCAGCGCATCCGGGATAAATCTCTCCTGCAATTGTTGGTTCCCAAACTTGATCACTGGCGGGATTCCAAACGCCATTCCAGCAGTCATGCTCGAGCCCGGGCCCGATATACCTGTCCTAGACATCTCGTCAAGGTATATCGCAGTGTGCAGATAGTCCCACTCTTCAATGGGTGTGCCTAGGATGTCCTTGATGCCGACGCGGTGCAGCCATTGTATCGGAAGAGGAGCAGGTAGGTTCGGCACGGTCATATTGGCTTTTGCAAATATCGGGTAGACATGGTCAGGCACTGTTTCGGCTGTTTCCCATTCGAATGCATGGGGTATGAGGTGTTCCTCAAGGAACGCTCGAGCTGCTTTCTGAAAGCGCTTATGAGTCTCTTTGTAATATGGCGATGGCATACCAGCTAGCCATGCTGGTTCAGAAAAAGGTATTATTGGTTCTGGTGATGGTCCTTCTGTCTTGCTTGGGCTATAGGACGACATTGTGAATATAATTAGAAGCAGCGAGGTCGCAAAGAGGCAGCAAAGCACGCGCGAAAGTGTTTCTCCCTACCTGTAACTTCGAACTGTAGTGTTTATAACCACAGCATTGTCGACATGGTTGACTCGACCGAAGGCAAGCAACCGAACTGCTTCCTCGGTTCACGCCTCTTTCCCGAACGCGCCCAATTTGTGGCTGCCTCGCACCCAAGGCATCAATTCTCCCGCAGAATTGCTTACCTAAAACCCGGACAGACCAGGGAAGTGATGCTTGATGTAGTATGCTGGTACTTGCTCGCTTGTACCTTGTCACACAAGGATAAGGACTAGGGCCAGCATATCGGGAATTTTAACGGTTCCTCAACCTCACCTCACCTTGTAGACATTGTAATGTGTTAAAGGTTTGAAAATTATTCACGATATAACACCGTGCTTCTACAGCAGCAAAGAGTTGTTTGCATCTTTTTATTGTGGCTGAAACAACGCTTGTCAGCCCGGGTGCTTATCCTCAAGTCATACCATTATGGATTTTGGGATTGTCGAGCTTAAATACTAAGCAGCATTATTCAGTACTCCGTAGCACCACGTTCACGCGCTTTTTTGTCTATGAAAGAACCAGCTCTAGCCACATTCGTGGCGTATGGCTTGTTGCCCAAATGCCGCGGAGTCGAATGATTGCGTCTTCGAGCGTTCCAGCTCTTGTTACTGTTCCGTCGCTTGAGCCCATCGGTGATGGGAGTAAGGAAGTGCAAAACTCAAAAATTCATGGTCATTACTGACGAGCAAAAAAGACCCCACGAATTTGCATAATCAGCTGTGAGTTGTGATCAAAAGCCTGGCAGTGGAAGTCAGATTCGTGATGTGGAAGCTAGGTAATTGTGGATGGCCACAGACATACGTCAGCAGTGATCTGTGCCGATCGTCTTGCACAACCTTTCAGCCGCCCTCTTTAGCACGATAATCAGAGGACACAGCAGTTCGTTCATTTTCGAGACGTTGTTCGTGTGAATTCACTGAAGACGAGTCATAGTCTTTGTGCCCATGTCACATATACCTGGTTACAGAAGTACAGCAGGGTATTAAGCTGCAAGCACCTTCCTGGCAAGCACGACCGCAGCTCAAGAAGGAACATTTCGTCATGTCTTCCTGGTTGAATGGGTTGTGAGGAACATGTGCCGCTCTTGCTCAAAGTCTGGACGCAAAATCCCACGAATTACACAGGAGAACAATCGTCGTTCGTACGGATATCATACCTCGTGGCTGGGATATCATTATTGACTAGCCTCTTATCTCCACTCCTGCAATCAGAAATTCGAGCCTAGATCGCCCCCTCTAATCCTAATAAGTACATTTCACAGACCGTTATTCACCTAAAGAAAGCTGCGATTGGCCGTCAGCCACAGTTTAACCCTTGGCCTGCAACATGGGTAAGGAAGCGGTAGCCAGTGACACTCATACCCAGGTCTTCAAAATTCCATCATCATCATGCATGACCCATGCATGGTGACAGCATCCTGGCTTACAGTAGTCTGTTTGCTAGCATACAGCCTTGACAGATACATATCGATCATGCTTGCTTGACAGTGCTCGTGCTCGTTCACAACTAACGGTTCATACAGAAGACGCTGCACGAAAGCTTTCTGCTATTTCCATCCCAGGCACCGTCCGCAAGAGTATCAGTCAACTACGTTCTGAAGTTTCTCGATCCGCAACCATGAACGTCGATCGACCTGCTAGGGGCATTCGAAACCCATTTAAGAGCCGGCAAGCACAACTTCCAGACGAGAAAGAGACAACGGTATCGAGACGTGTACCGATCATTAGCTCTCTTCCTCCCGTGATCAAAGGACATATCGTCGCGTGTTCAGGTGAATTCGTTGGCACTTTCTTGTTCCTACTTTTCGCTTTTGGTGGCACAAATGTCGTCAATACCGCTCCGAAGGAGGGCTCCAATGCAGTCAGCGATCTGGCAGCAGATCCTGCAAAGCTGTTATACATTGCTCTGTGCTTTGGCATGGTAAGTGACAGCAATACATTACCTTAAATCCACGCTAATGCCGCTGTAGAGTCTTGCCGTCAATGCCTGGGTGTTCTTCCGTATCTCAGGTGGTCTCTTCAATCCGGCTGTAACCTTCGGCATGATGCTGGTGGGTGCAACGAGTTACCTGCGAGGCATTCTGATCATCGTTGCACAAATTTTGGCAGGAATTTCCGCGGCTGCCGTCATCTCAGCTCTACTTCCAGGACCTCTGGCAGTTAGAACCTCGCTTTCAGGGGGCACAAGTATTGTGCAAGGATTATTCATCGAAATGTTCCTCACTGCTCAGCTTGTCTTCACCATTTTCATGCTGGCAACAGAGAAGCACCAAGCCACATTCATTGCCCCTATTGGCATTGGTCTTTCACTATTCATCGCAGAACTTTTTGGCGTCTACTACACAGGAGGTTCACTCAATCCGGCACGTTCTTTTGGTCCATGTGTTGTTGTCAAGTCCTTTTACGGCTACCACTGGATCTATTGGGTTGGTCCTATCCTAGGGTCAACGCTTGCTGCTGCGTTCTACCTATTCGTCAAATCGCTCGAGTACGAGACTGTCAATCTTGACGCGGATCCAAGGGAAGTGGCTGGTAAACGATTTGATCCTGCTAGTGGTAAGGAGGAGACCGTCTTCGCCAACGGAGAGACGTATGTCGCACCAGAAACACGGGGCAGTGCTCTTACGGACCGAACACACGTCGACCACGCCGATCCTTACAGGCAAGCCGGCAATCTCGAGGCAGGTCCGAATGTTGCACCAACACCATTGCCATAACTTGCGACTGAGAGTTTTCTTGTATTATAGATTGTTCGGTTAGTTGGGGGAAATGTTACAATGGTGATGAATTCATGGTTATGATCATCTTTTCACGGATCGTTCTCCTGGCTTATACTTTGTCTATTTCGCAACTTTGGAGTTTAAATTCATTGCCCCTATCATCCTAGTAAAAGAGTCTCTTTCTCCAGGACCATGAGCCTGTTGTGATTGGCAGTGATTTGCATCATGCAGACAAAGCTCTTTGTAAGTGTTTTGGAGATTCCGTGGTGCTCTTGCAAGTCTTGGTCAAAGAGTCGCAATGTGCATTGTTCGAGGCATTGAGTGAGCGTACGGGACAGGTATGCTCAGTCTCATTAAATAGCCAAACGTCTCCATTTCCTATTGGTCAGGACCCAAGTCTATCAGCTATGAAGCCAGCACACACTTTGAACACACCAGCGAACGCAGCTCCAGTTGCTAATATGTCACAGGTTCACCCAATTCCTCCTTTTCCGCCAGGCGTGCGATTCGCGCGGCCAAACGATATCGTACGAGCAGCCTATACCATCTATGCTGCTGAGAATCCTCTCGGTACGTCCTGCGCGCAATATTCGAGTACTCCGCGTCAACAAAGATTTGAGGCGGAAATGATTCGCCATCAAGCTCAAAAGTTCGAGTGTTACTTACAACACCCCCACTGTATCGTGCTTGTCGCCGAAGACGAGTTTGACGCGGAAGAGTACAAATACACTGACATAGGTGAGTTCCAGTTTGCGAGCGACGGTCCAGATAAGGGCGACGAGGTTGTCGTTGGTGTCGCTGTCTATGGTATTGAGTCAGGTCAACCACATGCCCTTGCAAAGACCTTCGCTATCGAGAAGCAAGAGACCGATGGTTCCTGGCCGGATCTAGGTGAGTTGACGAAAGGTAATGCTAACCGCATCTATCCTCCAGCCGTGTGCGATAGCGACATGACCTTAGCATATCTCTATGTACACCCTGCATACCAGAAGCGCGGCCATGGTGCTAAATTAGTGCGTTGGGGACAAGAGTATCTGGTAAGTCAAAACCTGAAGAAGCTGGATCTAGCAGCACTTCCCCCAGGTATTCCACTTTACCGGAAGATGGGTTTTACCGTCGAAGAAGGTGAAGATGATAACCATGATATCAATGGAACAACACCCATGGAATGGCTTGCTGAATATAAGAAAGCTAACCAAGATGCAGATAACCAAGATTAAGAAGCGTAAAAGGCTGACACTAAGCCGTGAAAGGTGAGCATGACTCAATATTAGCCCAGATGAGGTTACTGAAGATTCAGAGTGAAGAAACGCTGACAGACAGGTCGTGCACATCGAGTACGAGTTGAATATCGCTGTATGATCGGCTTCAACAATGATACTGCTGGTCAGCCATCTCGACAACAAGTTATACACAATAGGAGTCAATTTGACTAATTTTATTCACTAACACATTTCATTCTGCAACTCTCACTGTGCTTCTTTTCACCACATCGCGTGACACAAAAGCTCTCGAATTTTAGGGCAAAGGACATCATATCTGTTGTCTTTGACGTGAGTCGCTATCCGCGTATGATAGTGTGCATCTAGTACTGGTGCGTGATCTTTGAACCCCAGGAGCGACAAAGCTAGTCTCAGGCATCAAATTGATTAATGCCCCAAAGTGAACCTCCTCCTTTTGCCGCCGGAGCCGTTCTCAGTCTCACCTTAGCAAGCTAGTCAACTTCCCCAGCTTACCGACCTCACACGGGTGGCTCTAGAGTATTGGCTTTCAGCCGAAGCAGGAACTTCTACGAATGATGAGGAGACGCGTCAGATCTGTAAGATGAGCCCATACGCATAGTGCATGAAGAATTGTAAAGCTACCAGACTTCGAATTCGTGGCTATTGAGTCCAGATCTGAATCTGAACCACGCGTACGACTTAGAGTTCAAGGCCTAGCTGAAGCTGGAAGCTGCTCTCGAGAGGTCACAGAAGCGTTTGGCACTGTCGGGACAGGGTAAATTAGAAAAGCCTAGCAAGAACGACGTGACTGACACAGAGCTGGCTTGAGTACCTCCTCTCAATTAATGTATAAAGCCCTTGTGCACTTGTAAGGGGCATGTGCAGTATTCTTGGTAACGTCGTACAGTCAGCTAGGGAGCGGAGATACGAGAGTTCAATCGAGTCTTGGCAACATCGATTGCAATATATCCATCTCCCGATTCGACATGATCGATAGAGAACTCTTTCCTGACGACCACCACTAGTCATCTAGAAGCAGACAAGCCTCTTAGCTTCTAAGCTATCCCAACTCGTCCTTGCTTGTGATGCTCAATTCTGCCAAGACATTGGATTTCGGTTGTACGACCGCAGAGTATCCGCCAGGTCCGACCAATCGGCGTCGATCAGTAAGCGTACCATTCTGAAGTCATGAAGATGGGTGACGTTGCCTCCCTGTCAAAATGTTTAGCCTCTTTTCCATCCAAAATGCCACTCATACAAAGCAGAAAATTAACTCTATTCGAAACAAGCATTGTATCTCGAATTTCTATTGTTTGTGGTGGGTTTGCCCTCAAGCCGTGATGCGATACCGTGCTCATTTTTCAGCACTGGACCATTGGCATGCTTGGCTGTTCTATATTATCATGTTTGTCGTACGGCTTCTCGTCTACCAAGTCTTTTTGCTTGGCTTCTTGGTACTTTGACCACAGTCTCGGTGAGTGAAAAGTTAGCGTGCGGTTCCAAATATTGAAAGCTCTTGGACGTCGTTTTCTACCACGAACAAACTACCTCGTCGACGATTCTTTAAAAGGCCTCGACGTGACTGAAAACCAATATTGCACGCAGCAATTCGTGAAAGGGACCATCACAAGCACCCGGCGAGACGATCGTGTGCCATCGCGTTCGGGTTGTAGCAGATCAAGAACAGAGCTCCGCTACATTTTTGGCCAGGGCATCGCAGTAGAATGTGTTTATATCACACATACCACTGGTCGTGCTGCCCAGGAACAGCTCTACCTGCACCGTATTACATGAATTCCAGGTGTGAGATTGCCTCTGCGTCAAAGAGACACAGTGGGTTCAGAAAGCACCGCAAATGCAAGATTGAGCACAAGATATTGGACGGTGCAGATCATGATCAGCCTTGTCCGAATTGCGGGTATGTGTTCCCAATGCACATCAAGTTATCGCGATTGCTAACCTCTTTGTAGCCAGTTAGCTTCAGATCCCGTCGAAGAGCCGACAGTCTCTACTACGAGAACCCTGCCCACCAGATCGATCGATCCTCAATTTGAAGAGCTCGCACACGTTATTGGCAAGGTGATACAAGAGCAAGGCGCATCGATCCAGGTCAAAGAGTCACGATGAGGAACTCCTTGAAACATTGTTCGAATTTGCTACTTTCGTTATGCGTTCAAGTAAGGTGTATGGGAATCAAAGGCTCAAATTGCAGCAGCCATCGCAGGATTTGGCACATTTTCAGGCAGGATATTCGGATAGGCAGGTAGCTGCCTGCGTGGGCGAGTTGGTGTTTCGACCTCGTCGGCGAGAAGCCTCCTAATACCAGAATTCAAGTTGTCCACTTCTCCATTCCACGCAAGACCACTCCCTGCCCACCGGATTTTGCAGTCTTGGTCGAGTAAATACACGTAGCCGACGCTCGTGTTCAGAAAGCCCATCGCATCTCTTACTTCATCGGTCAAACCAAGACGAATGTCTCGAGGTAGTTTGACCATGAAATACTTGTCCCACCTATCTTCGGGTATCATGCGGCGCAAGTTGGGTGCAAACAGCTTCACGAGCCACATACTCAGGATGTTGTTCTGCACGTTGACATCTGCGCGCTGTAGTCTCGTTGGATTACGTTCCAGCAATGTCTGTAGCTCTGGGTTTGCTTTGCTGCTCAGGAATGTGTTCACCATTTCTTCAGCCCACTGGTTTGACTGGATACCTACAATTGAAATCTTGCCTTTCAGCACGGTGGTAGTATCCTTGCCTTTACTACCGTCCTTAGCCAGAGTCTGACCCCACATGTTTGGAAAATATAGCGCCTTGTCCTTCCTAAAGAGTCTGTCGTTCGACACAAAGCTCTTGCCCTTGTACTCCTTGTCAATGCGCTTCCATTCTTGGAAATACGGTCGTAAGAAAGTCCTTAGGTAGACCTGTCGCCTTTCCATTGCCCTTTCTGGATTCGCAAATTCTTGCTGTCTTTCGCGCCATGATCGCTTGTCTTCTGGACTGTTTTCTCCTGGTCGAGGAGGAGAGCGTAAACCCAGTGGTATTGCTAGTACTGATGGTACGAAGTTCTCATCTTTCACACCTTTCGGTATGGGTATTTGAGAGATAGCTGATAGATTTTTCGGGTTGCGATCAATGCCAACTGCTAATGGTACATCGGAAGGTTTCCTGTTCTTCAGCAGGGGATCTGCTGATGCTGTAGATGGCTTGCCTGGCCGTGCAAGCGCATAGTGTCGGGTCTGTCCTAGGGCTTTGTGTATTTTTCGCAAACACTTCGCATGAGGTCGAGCAGTTGCTGTAAGCAGAAGCTCAACCAAGAGCTCCCTTGTCATTTTCGGATCCTCAAGAAAGGGCAACGCGATTCACCAGGCGAAGCACATATCGTATGTCAATTCCCGGTTGACAAAGTGCTGTACCACGAAACTATGGTCCGGGCATACTATGAGCCGCTCTAGGCGTACTTTGGTGGTCTGAGAGAAGACGCGGCACCCCGATCGTGCCTAAAATTTCGCTGCGATAAAGACCTGAACACCGACAGAACCTCACGTGATAGCGCATCTCAATTTATCCCCTTTCGGTGAACGCGCAGCGTATTTCGCATCACGCGCAACTGAGCTCTCCTTCACTTCATTCTTTGTTCTCGTCCACAAGTTCAAGTTAGCCCCACTCACACAACCGAGTTTGGTCTCACCCCCTCAGCCCTTGCGTCGTACAGAAGAAATCTGTCACTATGTGTGATCAGATATTTCTGAGGTCGGCGATATTCATGGCGCTACATCATGGCTACCCGTGACATTGATCATGACTCAGATGATGATGATCTTGTCGACGAGCTGTGCGCCTTGACTTCCGATGTTGGTGATTCTGAGCCAAGCAGGTCTTCCTCGAACCTGAGCAGACGTGGTCCAGATCATGTCCTCAAGGAACAAAGGTTGACCAGGCTTGCGAGAGAGACAAGTGCATTTGTTGCGTCTAATGCACGAGATAGTTTTGATGCGAATCATCAACGACTTTTCATGGCCAGGAGTACAAAACGTCAAATAGACACGATATATACCTCGGAGACCAGCACAAAGACAGAATCCATCCTCGACGACAGCTTCGTGACTGCAGCTCAACCTGAAGCCAATCACATAAACAATTCTAATGCTCCTGGTCTGGTGAGGTCTGATTCTCTTCAGGAGCCAAAGTCACTGTTTCAGGGCTGGACATTCTGTGAGTATTTCGGACTCTAATGGCAATCTGCAGCTGAACGACTTAGACTTTGAGCCCAACAACGATGTCAATAAGATACGAAAGAGACGTATACAGGCTGCAATTGCGCAAGGTGCCATATGGTCGCGCAAACTTGACCAGAGTGTGACGCATTTCATTGTGGACGCTAACATTACAGCCGACAGTGTCTGGAAACACTACGAAAGCCAGCTCCGTTTTGTGCAGCCACATATTGTCAAAGACACGTGGTTGATAGAGTGTTTATCTCACAAGACTCGTAGAGATCCAAGCCAAGGACGGTTCAAGTTGAAAGGGGCTGATGCAGTTTTCGTGATACCGTCGTCAGGAAAAGAATGTCGGCCTTCGCTAATGTCAGATCACGACTCAGCTCTTCCGGAAGCACCAAAGGCGATCCTCGTGACCACAGTTGAAGGGTCAATCGACGAGCTGCAGCAGATCATGCAGGATATCAAGCAAGCTGATCAACTACCCTTTGATGCAGAAGTCGATCTAGAAAAGTTTGTCTCGTTCATGGAGGACGAGGAGCAAGTAAGTCTCAGCTCGAGCACAATGGTCGTACCAAAAGAGAACAAAGGATTTGCATGCATGGAGCCAAACAACGGCAAGATATCTGATAATCCGAACACCAGGACAATTGAGATCCTCCAGCAGATGGCAACCTACTATGATCGCACTGGTGACAATTGGCGCACTTTGGCCTACCGCAAAGCCATCACAGCTCTGGGTAAGCAAAAGGAGCTGATTACTACGAAGAAACAAGCTCTAAAGATTAATGGCATCGGCACAAGATTGGCTGACAAGATCGAGGAAATCAGCACGACAGACAGGCTTACTAGGCTTGATGCTGTGTCAGCAGATCCTAATGAACAAGTGTTGCAGCTTTTTATGGGTGTCTATGGTGCCGGAGCTCGGCAAGCAAGATTGTGGATGGAGCAAGGTCTTCATACACTGGATGACCTTAAAGAAAAAGGTCATTTGACCACCAATCAAAAGATCGGTGTCGAGCACTACGACGATTTTCAGCAAAGAATACCTCGAGCAGAAGTCAAAAAGCACGGCGATGAAGTTCAAAAAGCATTGCGTCGTGTCAACAAGGAATTGGAGGGCATTATCGGAGGGAGTTATCGTCGTGGAATGCCTAACTCAGGCGACATTGATGTGATGATCATGCATCCTACAGCTGATCTCAGCCAGCTTCGAGAGTGGGTCTTTGGTAATGCCGTTCCCTATCTCTTCGGGACTGGATTCCTGAAAGCTGCACTAGCTACTTCACGTACTTCTGAGAAGCAAGCCAAGCAGAAATCTCCGGCTAAAGGCAAAAAGCGAAAAGCGCCCGAAGACGACGCTGTTACAAACGATGCACCATATTTTGCCTCGTCTTCTGATCGCGGTAGCAAATTTCATGGTGCATCATGTCTGCCTGATTCTACTACCTGGAGAAGAATCGATCTGTTATTAGTGCCAGCTTGTTCGAGAGGAGCAGCACTAATCTACTTCACTGGTAATGATATTTTCAACCGATCGATAAGACTGCTCGCCTCTCGGAAGGGTATGAGACTGAATCAGCACGGCTTGTACAAGAATTGTATGCGTGGTCCTGGCAGGGTCAAGCAGACAGAAGGTGAGCTTGTAGAAGGACGGGACGAAAAGAAGATATTTGAGATTCTTGGTGTGCCGTGGCGAGAGCCTCACGAGCGGCGGTGTTAGCCGATAGTACAACGATATACGAACCTATCGTAACATGTGAAGGTATTGGACTAGACTTATCGTCACCTCTAAGTATACAGAATTTTTTCTTTGCAATCAACACTATGATTCATACAGTGACAAACTCCTGAATGTTTGACTTTAGCTTCACTCGAGTCTCGTTGGACTATGCTCCTGCACGTGAATTCTTCGCTATTGGGATGTCCATGCTGAGGCCCATGATTTGACGTTGTGCAAAGCTCTCTTGATCATCTTACCACTTCCCCCAAACGTAACAGCAGGCGAGTCTGTCCCAAAAACCGAAGGACTGCTCGAATCCGTAGAGGATCCAGAACCACAAAGCGAGCTAGATGTGCTCGAATTCGTTGCTGAAGCACCCTCAACATCGAGAGGACATGCGGTCGCTGCACTAGAAGAGCATCCTCCCAAGATCGCTATCATTGTTAGCTTGGGCCAAGAGTTTGTTGAGATAGACACCTACTACAAGCAGATGATGAAGAGGATGTAGAGTTCTGGCTGGCGGCTTCAGACGAGGATGCACAACCACTGATACCACAGTCTGAGGTCGAGCTACCTGTGCCACTTGTCGCAGATGAGCCGCTGCTGCCGATATCGCCGAGACCATCTACCAGGTCAAGCTGTCTAGTGACGAGGACTGATGGCCGTAAAGCTCCGGACGCACTAATGGCGGTCGCGGCGTAGAGAGGATATGCTGAGCAAGCTGAGGCTAAAAGTATGGTGCGGAAGAGATGCATCGTGGCGAGAAAGTGATATGCAGATTTCTTGAACGAAGGTAGGAAGTTGAGCGAAAGACTGGAGAGTGTTTGCGTTGGTCAACAAGTGCTTCGGAGGCTGTTGACCAGATGTATCTCAGTGTCAGAATGCATCTAAATACATCTCCATCTCGGCAGACTGGCTGTCCCTGGTCAATTATCCGGCAAGATTGTATGAACATTATCCATCATGCGGATCGAACTTTGTGTGGTGATATGACTCAAATTGTCTTACCAGCCCAGAGCATGTGCGTGTAGAAAGCTTTTATGCGACGCCGATCGACCATATTCCACCACCAAGTGTCTCTGCAAGTCCCACAGGGTAGGGACTGTCAAGTGTAGAATTTCGTAGAGGACCAAACGTTATGCGAACCGGAACAAGGATGGCACCGGTGTTTGACGTGGACATGTGATATAGTATATTCAGTAAAGGACTGTTCTTTCCTACCTGCGCTGTCTTACGAGAGTTCCTTTCTGAACAAATATTGTCAATGGTGACAACGGCAGAAGATAAAGATACATTGACTCGATTGCTTGTAGTAATGTCAATAATGCTGATAGAGCTTCGAGTTGACGTGATGGCCGTAATGTATCACATCTTTGCTCTTTTAGGCGTGCGATTGTACCTGTTAGATGTGACCCACTATAATCATATGAACCTTGCGACGAAGACGACAATGATCAGCGACGAAGGCGAGTAGAGTTCATATGAAAACGTCTGTCTCGAATTTGAAATTGTTCATCCTTGCATCGCATCCAACGGCTACAATTCGTGAAATTTCCCGCGAAGTATCCGTACACCACACATCAGCCAAATACAACGAGTAAAACCACGTTGTCATTCACCTGTTTCGACGTACAATCGCCTTCTGTTTTTGTAGGTTCTGTATAAACTCACTGCAAGCTGCTATGTAAGTTCAGGTCAGTGGTTAACCGAAAGCATGCAATTCGAGCTTGATATGTACCTGTCTGTCATTTATGGAGCATGCATAGAGTTTGGCGCAAACAAGCCCCGAGCCAATCATCATACCTGTAACTCTTTGTCTTCCCGGGTTGCAGGAATATGGCGGCACTGGATATGGACCGTACCGGAGAAAACGGTTTTGTCTAGAAATGGAGACACACACGGCTTCACCTCCGCTCGTCTGCGCTGGCGTAAGCAGCTGTTCACGTCCCGATCAAAATAAGTTGGCGATTTTTAGTGCTTCTCAGGGCAAACCACCGCCAACTTATTTTGATCGGGACGTGCTGTTCTGCCATTTCCGGTCATGTCGGTTTGGCGCTTCTGCTGGTGATGTGCAAGGTAGAAATCCGATTGATCTCGGTTGCTACTGTGTTAACTCCAGCGAGAAACAGAACTTTGCTAGTATCCCAAAGACCTTATTCGCGCTCCGTATCAATCTGATAATTATCATCATTCGTGATGTCTTCGAACCAGTTCAAGTGACTGATGGGAATCTCGTCGTCAAGTCGTCACAGCGACACTGCAGAATCAACACTGGTCGAGCGATGTTCTGGTGTAACAGGTCTTGCGTCTGTCTTACCCGACACTTCCCCGCTGCGAAGCTCTTCCAATACTACTGCTGTATCACGGGAAGTTGTGGCTGTCGTCACAATGTATCCGTTGACTCGATCATATTTAATTGAGGTTTGTATCGTCGTGCGGTCGCGAGCTTGAGATAGTCCAAAGTCGGGAATCGGGAACTTCCCTGCAGTACCGCCCGCAGCGCTAGCTGCTAGCATTGAAACGCTGTTTACAGGGTCAAATTCCGGTATGTACTGCAATCCCGTGCGTAGACCAATTACCGTGTAAGCAATAGCTAGACCGCAAATAAAAAGTAGTGGAGGCAAGAGTCCACCAAGTACTACCGGGTCTCCGTTGTAGCCAACACGCCAGGTTGTGTAATTGCCCCTGATAGTGCGTCGTCCAGGTGGTTCATTTGCTGAATAGTACATCCTAAGATTGGTTGCAAACATCTCGATGTACCCTTGTAGGGTCAATTCCATTGCTTTCGGATAAGATATCGCGTTGTTGACTGCAGCGAAGCCATGGATTGAATCGATGACCATGTTCTCGGAATTGGAGATAGCCAAAGAGAAAGCACGATCAATGGCTTGATATGTTTCATTCGGCACCCTTCGTCCTGAGTCAGGTATTATTGCCGTATGGTTCACATCAAAGATGTCTCCTGTCGAGGTGTAAGCTAACGAAACATTCGTCAACATTGGCTTCATGCTGCAGGTCATGTTTGGGAAGAAGCTGGCGACACCTGGCTCGCCTCTGTCTGTGGCATACGTTCCGAAGGCGCCGATATAAACTGTATATTCGTGTAGCGTCGGAGGCTCAGCCTGACATACCACAAGTGTTGCCCAGGAGTTCTGCGGCGTCACTATCTGAGCAGTGCCGGCTTTAGTGGTGATTTGACCACTAGATGCTACTGTTTGATTAGGAGGACAAGTCCAGGTGAAATTTACATAATTCATTCTTCCATCTGGTAGACCTAAGATTGTATTGTCAAGATAGCTGATGTGAGTAGAGGTTATGGGACTGTCAGATGTGATTTCACATGCAACATCAGCTGTTAGACCTTGTTGAGATAGACTGTAGTTGTAAGTCGTATATACCACGTCGGACCCCCAACGGTCAAATTGAAGATCACTGAATGCGCCGAAGCCGGCCCAGCCATAGGGCAAAGTGCCGCCTGTAGAACCTCTGAAGTGCTTGTCAAGATAGTTAATAGCAGGGTTTTGAGCAATCGAAAGACCTCGTTGCGCTGAGGTATAACCTGCTTGTAAGAAGTTGACAGGATCGTTGTTGTAGAGACATGTTGGAAAAGTGGTTGAGCCCCTACTGTTGTTGAACGTGGTCCAATGACATCCTGTACCCGCGGATCTGTTGAAATTTCTGTCTTCGTCCTGATAATTGTACCAATCCCAGAATTCTTGGCTGTTGAAGTCAATCTCACTGCCGGTAACAGTTTCGATCAACAATACATTGACTGGTGTGATAAGTGCAGTGTATGCTGTCGCAAGGTACAGAACGACGATCCAGAACGCTAATGTCAGTAGTGAGATATGCACACGTTTCTTATCGGCGATCCAGTCCTTGTTGAACATTCGGTGCCAAACTTCCACTACTGAGATCGTGGTGCCTCTAGAGGAGATTACCTGTTTGCTCATCAATACCAGCAAACTGTTAAGCAGCCATATTGTCCACGATGCTAGGAGAGTGCCTGCGATGGTACATGCGATTGTTGCGTAGTTCTGATTCCGCGTGAGCCATTCTCCAGCGCTAACCGAGAACAAAATCGGTCGAGCTGCACTGATTGACCAGAAGATCAATGCTGCTGCAGCAATGAGGAGAACGGTAAAACCATATAGTGCATACCAGAGCGAGACTGCTGTCGGTCTTGGTCGAGGAATATGAGGTTGCTGCTGCGTCGGCGATGACAAGCGCGTATAATGACTCGTGTTACTATGCTTCATTGTTTGTGTCGGAGACTGCCAGTGCGTTTTCAACATGACATATCGATGATAAACAACTCTCTTGATATATCGCTGCACGATCAATCACGGCTAGGCTGTGAATGTGTCCATTGTGGTCTCAGTGTTTCGGTTGTAAAAGATCAGCCAAGCAATAGTAGCATGGAACGCCTGAACACTACTGTGGCGCGTCTCGTTGCGCAACCCAAAGATCGACTCGCCTTATCTGCCATGGAATAGGTGCAAAACATGGCCGCACTATTCGGAAACCATAAGATGCTGGGTATGGTCTTGCGAATTTCGCAATCCGAAGTTGTGAAGGCAGAAAGTTTCGCCTCGTGATATAGGCTTGCGTACTGAGGTAGAGCGAATATGTCCAAACTCTTCGAGAATGCTCTCCATACAAGTTTGCGCCACAGAGATCCCAGTTATTAAGGAACGCGTAGCGTGTGTTCTGTTCTCGTGTCCTGTATTGGGTCTCATTGATGATTCTGCGAGGCGGGAGCATCCCAAATCTCCCAGGCAGGTAGGGTCGATCGACTGTCCGGGTCTCCCCACACTTCAATTTGCGGGAGTCTGGCAGCCCGAGTTCCAGGTCCAAATAGGCAAGCCAGTGCTTATAAGGACCCCAACATGATTTCCGGTCTGCCACTATGAAGACGTTGGACACAAATCGGCTCAACACAGAATTCTGATCGTTCAACAGAATAGCCACATCGTCAAGGTGGTTGAGCGAAAGCGGCTGGATAGCAAAATAGCATCGATCATCATTAGTGCAGAGGATAACAAGCCGACTTCCATAAGGACTTCCTGCTTACACTCGTGGTTTGATACCAGACTTTTGCACATCCTGCTCGTCGCGGTATAGCTTCTGCGATGTCACATATTCGGCGATTTCCTGCCCAAGTAGACCCTCGAGAGCGGGCATTCGTCCTTCTACAGTAGCCTTTCTGCTTTCGGTGCTGCTGTATCCTTTGACAGTTTCAGCATCATCCACAAGCTCGATCATCTTGCGCCATTCCTTCTTCATGCCCTCCTTCGCTCTGCTGCCATCGCCCACCCCCTCCACATACGCTTCTTGATCGGCTCTGCTCGTCTCCCCGTCCTCTCTATAACATACTCTAAGCCTGTGTTTGCTGAGGAATGGTTCAAGCACTTTTAGTTTCTGATCCTCCGGGTAGTACTTTGGATTGAAGATCCTCACGATTGTGTCAAAGCCCGTCAGATGAACTTGCTGTGCTTGTCCATATATTCCTGCTTCGTCAATACATGCGGCTTTGTCCATGAAGAAAGGCTTCTTCGTTACGGCAACGTCAACCTCGACCTTCTGGTCAGCGAATTCTGTGGCTACAGTATGTGCCATCAGACTCATCATAACAAGACGATCCTCGAAGTCTGCTGGTTTTGGTTTCTTGTCTGCATTCACGGTTGCAAGAAGGAACATCATTCGCGCTGGTCGGTTGCCCTTGTCATTCAACAGTGCTTGACGTGCCAGAGTGAGATGTGCCTTTGTAGGCGGATTGAACGATGAATCGAGGACGTACAGTGTACGGACCTCGTGTAAAGAGGGAGGGGCGGACACAAGCTCTGCATCTGTGGAAGTGGTCTTCTTACCACTGGCGATGTGCACAATCGAGAATTGCTTATCTGTTTGGACGAACTCCTTGAGCTGTTTGGCATAATTGTCACGCTGCTGTGTGCACCACCGAGCAAGCTCTGAGGTCTTATAGGATGAAGACATCATATATCTTACCAGGAATGTTACTTTTCCGGGCCTATGTCGAATCTGCCCACTTGTTTGTCTCAGCGAGGACGACAGTCTGACATGTTGCATTGAATGCAGATCAAGACTAGCGTTTAAAAGGCTGTCATGTCGGAGAAACAAGGAAGCTAAGAGATCTCAAGACCCTTTGTAAGATGGAAAGATTCGACAGGTGAAGGGTGAATACCTATCTCGAGTGCAAATGTTCCCTTGAGTACGAGTGGCATCTCAAGTTCAGGTGGAGGGGCTTGAGGCACCTGCAGCCAACAGATGCGCCAGCGACTGTGGATTAGGCGATCGGTCCACCTATAGCAGCATTCATTGGGCGTGCAAGCTTGGGATGACAGTGCCTAACTTGAGCTGGATCCATGGTAGTGCGTATCTCAGCTATTCTACAGTACGGAATCCCTTCCACATCAACTGCGGTCGCGAGGCGTGCATGAACAGCTAATGCTCTACGTGATAGCAACCAACACTTAGCGGCTCTTTACGCGATCGTCTCATGATTTGTTCTGACTGGATGAATATTATCGACTACCATAGTCTCCCGACTATACAGGCAAGCTGCGCAGTTGTAGTAATCAATGATTGCACAGCAGAATGGTGCTACTTAAAAGCAATACTTTTGAAGTAGCATGACTCGACTTTGAAGTGAAGCTTCGTGGCACGCTGCACCAGACACGACAGCAACGACTGACCTTGATCTCCTGAACGTGACCTCTTGAGACCAAGTTTCTGTGAAGGCTAATGCGATCTACAGCTGACTTGACAGGACAGGACTTTCACAAACAAAGACACAACTGTATTACAAATCGCCGTCTCGAGATGGCTACACGAGCAATAGCGGAGAGAGCTTTGAACTTCGACTAAATTCTTACTCCTTGACTAGGTGCGAACACCCCGGTCAACTGGTTGAAACTAGCCACAAGTTTTAGAATAGCAGACCAAATGTGTCTGGCAAGAGCAGGTGAAATACCCAATCACAAACAACACGTCTGTGACCTCTGAGCTCATGCACAGGCGTCTACAATTTACCAAGCAGAAAGGCAAACGTCCTGGTTCCTGATCCGTGACTGCAAAATCGTACTTTGCACGTTCGTTCTCACTACTTTGGCCATAGGTCTACCGCCAAGTTCGAGGAGAATGGACGGTAACAAATCAATCGTCCGAGAAGCTTGAGCAGGCGCACCAACATAATGGCAACATCGTGCGCAGGCAAATTACAGTTCCACCTGCTATTACAATCACGCAGAAAGGTTCTCTGACGACCACAACGGCTGTGACACCCTTCTCATGCCACCTACATTCAGCAACTCAAGCATTGACACACTTGCGTTGTGTCGTTTGAAGAACGACAGCCTCCCCGGATGGGAAACACGCAAGCCACACCATCGCGATGGCGTGACGTGAAGATTTGTCACAGACATAACGATCATATGAGCACGTTGGTCCAGTAATGCCAACAGACTTCCGCATCCAACTTGTGCAATCGTGTGAAATCAATTGAAATATCAGAATGTCTGTTCCAATCGTGAAAGGTCTACATCAGCTTGACAACTTTTTGCTTCGCTGCATGATACCACAGGCACGACACGTGGAATGGACACGTTGTAGCTTTGACAGCAGTATCACATATAAAGCCTTGTCGTCACTGTCACAAATGATGGCCCTACGAATGCCGCATCGTCTCCAGCTAACTTGCTACCTACAAAATTCCTGTCTTCTTCTCCTCTCTGCCAGACATTCATCACAATCAAACATGATTGGCAGAAAACCACATACTTTTCACGATACTCCCAGCGATCGCAAGCACTGTCACGGAAAGGCGTCTTGTGGCCACACCCACAAAGATAAGGCTTCGAATCCTACAGATCGAAAGGATAAATTCGATAGTGACCAGAAGCACAAGCAACGATCATCTGAGCATGATCACCACAGTGTCAAATGCGAATCTGGTCATTGTGGACATAAGCACAAAGATCGGGGTTGTAAAAGCGACACTAGATTGCAAGCTGTAGAGCAGAAGGCTAAGCTACGAGATGGTTCTTGTCCGGTCCAAGGCCGATGTCTTGAAGGCTCGTCCTCGAATGCTAGGCCAAAAGGACATGTAAAGTACTTTGGCAATTACTGGTACGGCAACGTGGAAAGATCGTTTGGTCCTTCAGACTTCCCGCCACCAACCCGCTATGGCTGGGACCGTTGGAATTCAGGATTCTCGAACAATGAGTGGAACGCCTCAAGATATGGCACTGGACAGTATGGAGGAAGAAGAGGCATTCATGGCTATGGTGGTGGCGGGAATTGGTGGCTGTGAAAATCCTAGAAATATGCTGGATTGACTCCTTGACGTTGCTTATAATTTTCAGAGCTAATACAGAAGAACATGATTTGCTGGAATTCGCGTCCGTCGACTTCACTATTCACATTCAATTTCCATTATAGCTGGCATGACAGAAATAGCCAATAGTCCTACATCAAGTCCTTCTTATACTGCACAAAATCCGTCCTCGTCGCGACGTTAGTGTATAAAAGTTGAGCTCGATGATTGAAATATTGTGTATGCCAATAGACGTGATGTGCCGGAATCGTCTTTGCATGTTCGTACACATGCTCGATCAGTGCTCTACCAGCTCCCTTGTTGCGAACACTGGGATCCACGAATAAGTCGTGCAGATAGACTTGCTCTTCGATTGAGGATGTCGATTGATGTGGATACCAATGCACAAAGCCAACGACCTTGTTGTTCTCAGGCTCCACAGCTACCGCGCCATACATTCGGACCTTCTCGTCTAAGAAGCGCTCGAAAGTCGTCTTGGTAACGTTCTCTGGAATAGTGCGTTTGTAGAACTTGTTGTATTGCTCCCAGAGACCACGCCAGATTTGTTCGTCTTCCTTCTCGATGGCTCGAATCTGGACGGACATATCGTGTATATGTTGCTCGAACTTCAGTGGAGGCAGATCAAGGAGAACTGTTTGTTCATGTATATGGGTTTTATGAGTCAAGCACCTCAAGTCGACTGAATTAGCATGTGCTGGAAATCACCGTTGGAATTGCAGATATCCTCGGCTGCTCCTGCCTAAAGCAGCGCGTGCAAACCATTTGTTCGTATTCGACTGCACAGGAATAAGATCATCCTTGTTCTTACACTGCCACTTCATTCGCACGCCGAAATTGGTGAACTGTAGAATAACAGCCAGACTTCACTTCGCATTCAACCCCGATGCTTTCAGCTCATCTTCTTGACGTCGGAGCACCTTGCGAAGCGCTTCATTCTCGCTCTGAACTGTCCTCAATTTTGTAGCACTATGTCGTTCTTGCTCTTGTAGCTGCAGTACTTGCTGGCGTAGCTCTCTGAGCTCTTCCTCCAAAGTCAACTGTGCTGCATCGCCGAAGGCAGACTCTGCTGATTGATCCACCGATAGACTATCCATACCATTGTTAAGCATTCGCTGCTGTGATGCTTGCAGCTCAGCCACGCTCTCTGGAAGATGGTTTACGTCCTGCTTTGTAGTCAAAAGCGTCGCGGCTTTCGAGACGAGATATGACTGCATGTGTTCTTTCGAGGTGACAAAGAATTCGATGTGATTGTCTTGCGCGAAATGTATCGAGCAAATCCTATAGAAGGAGAACTCGTCATTCACGATGCACAAAGCGTCTAGTGCTTCTACTTCCGCTGAGCTGAGATCGTGATAGTGGTACAGTAGAGGCCGCTGGCTCAGTCCTACACGATACAGCCAGACGAGCACTCCGCGCCACAAAAGCGAAGCTGGGTCTCCGGTCGAGTCGCTGAAGGTAGCAATGGTTCGTACGGTCTCAGTTCTGACTATTGGTTTTTGAGCAGTCGCATCGATTAGATGCACAGCCTTTTTCTTCCACTGCTCACTCGTCGAATGGACGGTCTGGACATCTTCCACGTCTACGTTGCGCCTCAACTCGTCCTCAAGCTCTTGCACTGAGCAGATCTTCTGCAGATGTCTACCCTTTGTCAAAGATGTGCGCTTGAGCTTTTCTTCCCGTATCAGATTCTTGACCACCCATTCCCAATAGTCGCGATACACGGAGGCATGCACCGAGGAGGATCGACAGATGTCAGGAAATGCTTGCGCGATGGCTTTGAAATGAATATGCACCAGTGATCTAAAGCCAGCAGCCGAAATATCCTCGCCCTCCTGAAGCGCAGGAGAAGACGCAACACAGTCAAGCAGATAAAGCTTCAGCGCATCGAGTCGAGCTCTACTCACGCTGAAAGCCTTTGTCAAATGCGTGTCGCTGTAACCACGACTCTTCAGCTCTGCTAACTCAAGCTTCTCGCGCTCGGGGAGGAGGTCTGTGAGAGGCATGGCCTACCCCGTGCACGCGCAAAGGCACAAGGTCATTTCATGATCGCTGGATTGCAGCATAGCTATGGGAAGGTGTCAATGATTCAACATGCATGGTCTGCCGCTATCAAGCTGCTGTCCCGGGCTCGGATTCGTTAGGCGCTAGATGGCTACGCCTTAGCTTTAAAGGCGCACACGGCTCGGTAACGCAGATTTTTGGCGGCAGTTCATGATGGCCACTGATGGTAGGTACATTGTTTTGATCGAAGTCGCGATTATGCATTTCGCAAACAACGACACGCAGATCACTGTAAGAGGGAATGTTGCTGTAGCACATACAAGTGCCGAGCAGCAGTAGTGATGGGACCATTCAAGAGCGCTTTCTCTGCTGCATATTATCCACAGTCCAACCACATTCATCACATGATATGATTGGCTGTCGAGTCTTCGATACTAAGATGTTCTTCCCATCTGGAGAACAAGCCTTCGGCGGCCACGATAGAAATTGCATAATTTATTCCAGAGGTGTTGGTCTTTTGTTCCGTCGAAACCTTTCGAAATTCTGATCTCCCCAACTCGGACACCCTAAACGACACAAGCGTGGTGCTTCTGTCAAGCTGCCATCTTTCCTGCAACCCCAGACGGTTGTCGGCAACGCGGGCACATGCCGGAGCAGTTCACTCATTCGATTACGAGGCTCTAGCTCGTATAATAAATTGGAGCTTTACCAGGTCGGTTCCCCAGATCCAGTCACATCGAAGCGTCGAAGTCCAGCGGTCGGCCTACTTTCGAAGCCAGCTGCTCTGAAGACCACTTGTCGAATGCGGTATGCACGCCGTCTCCGCAAAGTAACACAAATTCGTTCTTCTAGCCCGGATTAGCGCTAGGTTCGCACCAACTATAGACATGCATAAGATATGTTTTCCTGGAGAAGCCGTGAACACCCAGAGTTAGTTCTTTGGCGTCGTAAGCAAGCTTTCACAAGCAATACCAAGCTTTATCAAGCCATAGTCAATGCTACCATGACGATGTCGCAAATCTCTGAGCGCCGATTATCCTTACCAGTTGTGCTGGTATGCACAGCGTTGCACAAGACCCTCTCGATGGCGTAAGGGAGCTTTTGCATTGCAAGCGACGCGTAAGTCTGTCCGGTGTAGCCGATCCAGACACTGATTGTGCTGTGGAATTATGGTTGCCACTGTTATCGCGTGGTTCACTCCAGGTAATTTGAGTTACACTTCCAGAAGGATTGACACCACGGGCCACAAGACTGTCCATGAGAAGCGGACGAATAGAATGTCGTGTACGATATGATAGTCGTTGACAATCTGATTTGCTAGCCGCGCTTAGGGTCGTATCGTCTCTCAAGCTTCAGCTTAAGATGATCTCAGGATGAGCTTCCTCCCAAAAAGGAAGGTCAATAAGTTGGCTGGCACTAATGGAACTGGCCTCGGCCACTGGCAGCACATCGTCCTGTGAAGTGATAAAGGTTACCATCAGCACTTTGCAATCTTTATTTACGACTCTTATTCCCATTTTATACTCTTCTGCGTGGAGGTGTGCTTGTCTGCCACTAGCCACTATGTCTATCATTCCAGCTGGCCCAATGGGCCTCAGCTCGGCGAACAAAGAGATGGCTGAGCTTCACGACCCAAGTGAAGTCCGTAAGATGTCCGTCACCGGCGAGCATCCAGGTATTCGCGAGCGACAGTGGGGTCTCAACGCTCGCATGGACCACACCGTGTCTTTCGAAGAATACCTGTATTGGGCAAAAATTGAACGTGAGATGGAAATAGAGGAGAACCGTCACCACGTTGCTGCTCTGAAAGAGGGTGGCGTCACGGGCAGATTCAAGGAGTATTTCTCGATGAAAAAGATTCCGAAAATGGCTGGTACACCGACCACGATCGAATCTGAAAAGGGCCATACTATTGAAAAGGTCAAACAGCATAGTGGCTCTGAATCCGAAGATCAAACTGTAACCCCAATCGCACCTACTCACGATTTCGACGCCGAATGGCGGACAGCAGCACGAGCACTTCGAACTTCCGGCTGGATGACAATCTTCTACCTGATCACAACAGATATCCTTGGTTGGTCACAGACACCGTACGTCTTCGCCAGTGCTGGTTATGGTCTCGGCGTCGGTATCTTTGTGCTCTTCGGGATTGCTGCTGCCGCCTCAGGTCTGATGATTTGGAAGACGTTCCTGGCTCTGGACTCTTCTCGATATCCTGTGTTGAGTTTTGGTGACCCGTTTTTTAGAGTCTTTGGTGTATGGGCAGGCCACACGATCAACATCGGTCAGGCGCTACAGATGTTCTGCTCGGTAGCCGTGGTCTTGACGGGAAACTCACAAATTTTCTCACAGCTTGTCAACGGCAAAGTATGCTATATCGCTGTCATCATCATCAACCTCGTCATTGGCATGGCTTCTGGGTGGCTCAGAACATTCAAGCAGCTTGGTTGGATCTGCAACTTTGCTGTTTGGATCAACATTGTGACCTTCATTATCGTCTGTGTGGCTGCCGCACAGCACGGTCCAGATCCAACAGTGGCTTTGGAAACCACCCTACTGAAGACATTCACCCCAGTCAGGACATTCATCGACACACCACCAGCTGAGTATCAGCAGCAGACAACGAATCTGTTCGCTGCTCAATTCAACGGCATCGACACTATCGTATACGCTTACTCGGGCGCCGTCCTTTTCATCGCCTTCTTGTCTGAGATGCGTCACCCAATGGACTTCTGGAAGGGTTGCCTTATGGCTCAGACCTTCATCATGGTCGTTTACGTCTTCTTCGGAGCTTTTGTCTACACCTATCTCGGCCAATACTCGATTACCAGTATTACTCAGGTCATCAGCCCAGCAAGTCTGCAAATTACCTCCAATATCCTGGCATTGTTGACAGGCTTCCTTGCCATCTTCCTATACTTCCACGTCGGTATGAAGGTTGTCTACCTAGAAGTCTGTCAGCAGGTTTTCCATCTACCACCAATCTCGACCAAGCGCGGGTACTATTTCTGGTGTGCGTTGGGTCCTATCTACTGGATTCTTGCTTTGATCGTCTCCGCATCGATTCCTAATTTCACCGGTATCACCAACTTCATTGGTGGTCTACTCAGCTTGAACTTTACATATAGTATTCCTGCTATTATGTTCGTTGGATACAAGATCCAGGAAGCTGCTATCTTGCCAGGTGAAGGTTTCGAGCCATCTACAGGTGTCACTACACGTCATGATAATGGCATGACGCGTTGGGTTCGGGGATTCAAGAAGAGTTGGGCCTTGACTCTTCCTGCTATCTTGTTTGCCATGGGTGGATTGGCTTCGTCTGGTATGGGTTGCTGGTCCGCTATTGAGGGTCTGATCCAAATTTTCGGTCCTGGTGGTACCATCCAGACATCTTGGGGATGCGCTGGTCCAAGCTAAGAGCTCATTCGTGGTCAGCAGATCCAGCACGATATATATAGTTTTTATACCTTTAGGTAGCGTGCTCGGAAGAACCTTGAGCCTCAGAACCGAATACCATCTAGGTATCAGAGCATACAGTTCCCTCCTACAGCGATTCATCAAATAACAAAGCTGAGTAAGAAAGCAGTACTGGCTATATCGCATTCAGCACCTTCATATTTTTCCGGTGAACAAGCAGCCCGAAAGTAGACACTAGTAATATGGCCTTTGATGCCTGAAAGCGTTGCTACCCACGGGTGCCAGGGGATTGATTAAGGTGTAAAGACAAAACTTCCACCGTGTCATGCTCTGATCCCTTTGTCCACTCACTCTACACACCTCCACTCACCACAACTGGCTGCTTAGAAGAATAATTGCCACGACCGCACGCGTTGATGTACGATATATCACATTTCATAGAAAAAAGCGATGACCTGTCTATAAATCCTCGAGCCTATGCTCCATTCAAACTGAGCTGGCTCGGCAGGTACTTGATGTCACACATCCAATCCCTATCGTTATTGAAAACGGGGTTTTCAGTTGAGAAGGTGCCAGTACCTGGCAGCACCAACCTCTGCGCGCCAGCCAGATCATTAGCGAGCTCCTTCACCCATCCCTTAATTTTATCCTCGACCTGACCAAGCATGCTACCCACAGCGTTGTTTGCGCCGTCAGGCACGGAGGAAGTTGTTCCTGGTGCGGAATCCCCCTTTTGTTGTACCGCGGGAAAGTCTGAAGAAGCCAAAGTGAGTTGGAGGCCACCATAATTGATCGACTTTGGATCCTCGATGGCAGACATCAGGAGTGTAAAGTTCCAATTAATCCAGCTTTCGCCGCTATATGATTGTCAGTAGCGACTCTTGTCCAAAACTTTCGATGATAATCACTCACTGTGCAGTGCCGGATGCAGTTGTGTCCCTTTCGATTGTACAGTGAGTAGTGCCTGAAACTTTGATTTCACCGACTCCTGGACTGAATTGAATCGTGTTGGTGACAACGCCTACCGTATGTCAATGAAGGTAACAGTAGAGGATCGTGCTTGTAGAACTCACAATCAATATAGCAATGTAACTTGGATCCCCAGATACCGCCTGAATCGTCTGCATGTGTGTGATCGCTGAATTGCCAGCCATTGTCTGATGGTTTCCAGTCGTAGAATAGATCATCATCCTTACGACCGATGTCGCGTCCCGCCTTCCAATAGAATTCCCAGTCAGGAGAGACTTCGTTGTTACTACAGTGAGCGCCTGTGGCAACTAGTAGCGTTACAATGTTCAACTCTCGCAGCTTCGGCAGAAGCCATTCGTCCCAGAACAGAACACGAGAGATCATCAAGCTGCCTCTGTCGTCGCTTCGGACCATGTTACCAGTATAGTTGTAGTAGGTTGGCTGAGGGGGATCGCGCTGAGTCGATCCAGCTAGTTGGCAGTAAAGCAGCGCGTTCTTCGGCCCGTCCTCAAGCTTGCCACTATCATTATGCCAAGCATATGTCTGGAAATTGTTGTAGTATGGCATAAAGGTAGGTGCTACAAGTTGCGAATTCGATTGTGCCTTCTTCGCATCGAGAGAATAGCCTAATGTGTTAACATTCTTCTTGTGTGCCTGCAGCATCCAGGTATCGAAGAATTTGATGAAATTGCCGTTGGACTCTAGCACGCCTTCAGGAAGCTTTGAATCGCCAGCCAAGAATGAAGATAGATCCGCATCTAGAAATGGTTAGTCGTGTACAGCTGATTTTGGAGTTGTTCTTCTACAGTGGACGCACTTCACAGAGCTGTGAGTACTTACTGGTCAAGTCCAGGTAGAGACGGTTCAAAGAGTAATCATCAGCGTCTTCGTGTATATGTTTCCAAGCGTCGCCTTTCATCGGATCTGTAGGTTTTATGTCCTCGAGCCCAATCGCGACACGAAAGGCTATGCGACAACCCTGCAAAGGCCAACCATCTGCTGGCATGCCAGCTACATCGTCGCTATGAGATATTAGAAGAGCAGAATGTCGGCAGAGTCTCGTCTCACCCGGTATCAATATCTCTCAAGAACAAATGACCGCCCAATAGATTGATATAAAACTTCGCGAAGTTTTCTCCAGATGTGACATCGAGAGCAACTTCTGGTGGACCAACAGGCGCAGCAACAATCTTCCCAAGGATATTCTTGTTGTCGAGAGTATGTAGATCTTTGTTAGATTTGAAAAGCTCCTCCAGACATTGGTTGAGGTAGGCTTGTGGCAGTGCGAAGATCTGATCGTATTTACCAGTGTTGGTTTTCGTGATACGTGAATCTGACATCGCTGCCGATCAGTAAATTCGATACGAGCGTTTGGCTAGTAGGCTGGACACTTCTAGTATTGAAACATGGATTTCGTACGGAAACTGGAAGCACTGTATAGATTGCTGCTTGTTGCCTTTGTCCACTAGATTCCGGTTGCTTTATCAACGTGTCGTCCATAGTGCCATGCCATATCGTGCTTACCATGGCGCTATTGATCCTTGTCGAATTTCCAAACTCGAACAATCATGGTTCTAGGAATAGACATTGTCTGGCTTGGGTTTCTCAGCTTGAGGAGTACAAAGCACAAGCGCGAAAAGTGGCGTTTCTCTGCGCGGATACAAGTCGTGAGCATGATAGAACTAGTGTCAAGGTTGCCTTTGTGCTGAGACCCGAACCAACATCATACGCTTTTCTTGATGTGGTGTGCGTTAAGAAAGAATGAAGATGATACGAACACAGACGTGAACAACACCTGAGTGCATTCAGCTGTGGCTCCACTTATTTTCGCTTAAGCACAGGTGACCTGCTAGCTCCCAGCCATGAATCGACCGCCCTATTGAAGCTTGAAGAACAAGCTCAACTAAGCAATCCTAGCGACTGCAGCGTAGGCTTGGTACTTACATCCATGGATAGGTATGTAATGTTCCAATTGTAACATGGCCCGAAACCTATTGAGCAAGAAGCAGTATGACATGCACATGCCTGTACAATCATGCGCTTGCATTACATCTCCTGTTCAAGCTGAAACGTATACCTCAGCTGCTGCGGCTGAACCGGGCAAATCCCACGTTCTTGCGCTCTAGGCCAGAGCTTATTCCTGGAATGGTCACTGGTCTCATTATCTGTGTCTGTTGTAATATCAAGCGTGTGCCAAAGATAGCTAGTGCAAGGAGCATAGATTGTATGTGCTAGTCTACCAGAAGCTACGGCTGAAGCCTGAGAATTCGAAGTAAGCAGATGTGACCCCTGACAGATCCAGATGATGATTACCGATCGTGGGCACACTCACTTTCCAGTTTGCGAAAGGTCCAGGCAAAGCATAGAGATCTTGATCCTCGTGAAATTCTCCGTCAACCAGAATCGAGTTCGTCGAAAGGTTGTACTGAAACCTATACTGCAATCGCTCATGGGAGAAGCTAAAGCTCTCGTTATGGACATTGACAATTGTTTCACTGCCTTGATGCTGCAACATGACTAGTAAGTTATTGTCGCTAGTCTTCGCACCTTCTAGATAGAATCTCACTCTCTGTATTCGTACGTCTGCATGCGTAGCAAAAGGGTTCGCCTCGATGTCGTCTGTCTTGTATGCAACCGGAATCGACACAAGAACAGCAAAATCTCCATTAGTGGCACGAGGTTGCATTTGTAATGCTTGTAGTTGACGTCGAGTGAGGTATACTCGCTTGGCTTCCCCGGTAACCGTTTGATCGACTATACCATATGCTTGTCTGCCACCACCGAGGTTGTTGATAGTATCTCTGAAATCTTTAATGATGTCCTGACGCTTGGCCTTGAGCTGTTCTCCGAGTCCATCGGCCGGAAAGCCGGACTGCCGTAAAGAAGTCAGATCCACGGACCCTTCGTCGAGTGACCAGAACTTCAGAGCACGCTGAGTGTCATGAAGCAATTCAAGAACTCCAGAGGTGAAGTGCAAGTATGTATCTTGCATCGCTAGAGCAAGAGCTGGGATTTCAGAATTTATCAAGTCCGCCTCTGCTACACCTAGAAAGTTTTGAGTGGTGCGATATTGTTCAAGTCGTGCCGTCGTCCGAAGCAGCACGGCCACTGTAGCGTTGTAGCGCAATACTTCATTGTTACGTTGCAGAACTAAGTTGATGTAGTCATCAAACATTTGACGCAGATCGTTGAGATCATCTCCTAGAACACCACGGTACTGGTTGACCAAATTCATGATATCGTTCTCCTCAGCAAGTAGCTTTGCAGCACCGGGATCATCGACATCCAGGTTCGGATCATCCGCCGCCGCCGTGACAGCTTCGTGGAGTCCATCAAGGTCAGCTTTCATCGTGTTGATCTTATTGACAAGATATTCTTTGTTAACGCTTTCTCCTGAATCAGTGCGGACTTCAGTTGCACCACTGTAGATCATACTCGCACCCTGAGCAGCACCGATGGCTGCAGCTGCTGGTCCACTGGGAGCAAAGCACATTTGACTTGCTACTTCTGCAAGCTGTTTGATTGTTGGGCCCTGGAATGACTGCTTGATCTTACTGGAGACCTGATCAATCTCCGTATCGAGCGCTTGGTGCTTTGGCTGAACTTGTGCTTGCAAGTCAGCAATCTTGGCAGCAGTGTCTCGAAGTTCAGCACTAAGCTGATGAATGTCAGATTCCGCCTGTCCTTCGCCGGTGCTAGCAGCATATTGGGCTTGTCTAGTCTGTTCCTTGCGTTTGGCGACATCAGATGCAGCAGCCATATAACTCTCATAGCTACGTTCAATGGCGTCGAAACTATCGAGAGCGTCTTTGAGTTGCTTATCATACTCCACGTACGACATCCGTGGAGCCCAGAACTTATCGTGGTTATAGTAATCACGTCCAGAATTAAGCTGAATGAGATATCCTTGAGTCTTTGACAAACTCTGCTGCAGTGATGTTATCGATGACGACGCCTTCGATTGAAGCTGTGAAAGTACTCCTAGCTCGGAATATTCCTTGTCCAAGTATGCTTTGTACAGGTTGTCATCACTCTGTATCGTATCCAGAAAGGAGAGTCGTGCTATTAGGGCTTGCATTTTATTGCGTGCCTCTGCTAGACCTCCAGCGCTTCCCATGTAGTAGTCGTTCTCAATATCCTTTATAGTCATGTTGACCTGATCTGGATGGAATAAGCACTCCTTGCTGCTCCTGATGCTCGCAGACGTCATTCTGTACCTAGAGTATATTCCAGATTTGCCAGTAGCTCCGGCAGTAGCAGTGTCCTTACGTCCAGCGACTTGGCCGCCCTGACCAGGCTTTCCCGCAGAGCAGTTGATGTCCCAAAGAAAATCTTTTGACTTGTCCTGAATTGCCTGAATTGTCAACCTCACAAGCTCGATATAGGTCTTTTTGTTTATCGCGAATGGCAGATCACCAGACGCATCCATATCGGGAGCATTTGGGTCTATGTGATAACGACGAAACACCCAGGAGATATCGTCAATCTGGTCAGGCGTCGAAACTCGTCGTGCTAATGTCGCCCAGGCTTGCAGATCTGCTGGGGAAGGGTCTGCACTGGATATTATAGTCAGCCCTGCATCAGCCACGGTGTCGTAATCACTGTCTAGATACACAGTGATGTCGGCGCCGCTTCCGGCATTCCCTCCAACGCCCGCTTGCGCTGCTTGAATAGGAGGGGAATATCCACGGCCTCCATCTCCACCTTTGGCTTGAAGTTTGAGCGCCTGACCAAGCTTCAAATTGAGCTGGAGATTAGCCGTTGAAAGGAAGATTGCGCAAGCACCGGAAGCATTCGCCCTTGTATCACTGTCATGGAGGTTGTCCTGACCATCTGCACCAGATGTGTCGATCAGACCAGGCTGCTTGCCAGTTACAGCTAAATAGTTGGAGTGAACATGCAGTTCTTTTCCTTTGATGGTGCTAGGATCAAGGTAACATTTGTTAGTAAAGATGTAGGTCCTTTCAACGGGTGGATCACCTATGTAATTACCCGCGAGGTGATAATCAGGAGCACCACACAGGTAGATTGTGTCGCCACGAGAATTCTTGACTTGCACGGTCATTTCGTTAGAACTGTTTGAGCAAGAAGTGTTCACTTGGGCAAAAACCGGGACATTTGCGTCTGGCCATCTTGACGACTTGAGGCCTTTTCATACCGAATGCTATTGTGCGGACACCTTCTAGGATCGCCATGCTCACAGAACTAGCTAGTCAGTGGCTATCGTAGTTGGTAGAAGGCGCGGCATTCGGTTGCTGACTTTCTTTACCACAAGCGTGCACAACTGAGAACGTACATGCAAGCCATCTTGCATGCGCCTACTTGCGGCTGAGTCATCGCGTGCAATGGCGTTGCGTCTAGAATACGATTGCAATGTATGCAGACAAAAGTCTGAAGGTTGGTATTCAGCTCAAAAACACAGCTGTGCATGTGGATCCATGGACGGTGCTCTAGCGCGTGTATGGGGGTTTCCCAATCCGAACAGAACGATGGGAATAATATCAAACTATGGTCTGTACAATACCATCAACCTCAGTATATTAGCACTGACGCGTCACCGAAATCATGTCTATAGTGCAGAAGTCCTTCCATACGTGGCTCAAGGCACATTTCGAGCACAATGGCAGTTCCTCAGAAAACGGCTAAGGATTTGCTTGAAGCTTTTTACAATGGTGATCCTATCGTTGGTGACCTCATCACAGCCATATCAAGCGGTAGCAGTGCTGCAATCAACTCTGTGCTTGACAAGTATGGCTACAATGTAACCTCAAAAGAGTTGCAAACAGTACTGCAGCTCGCTCGGGTCGGATCCAGTTTCAACATCGCTATTGGTAGGAGCATCAAATTGATAAGGTCTGAAACCTGCTAAGTACAGCACAGCTGCTGGTGTGTACAAGTTCGAGAATGGATCACCATCAGATTTATCAAGCTCAACTATGCTGATAAATCCAGCCGACAAGAGGTGTGTCCAGTGACCTTCTCAGCATTCCGGTACAGTCACTGATGTTTGCCGTTCTAGCTTGACCATTGATAAGTCTCCAGTACTCAATCAACTGACCAGGGCTGATACTGGTCATGTGGAATTTGACTATGGAAGTTACAGCTATGATCTTCTGTTCGTATTTTCTTATGATGGTCAAGGCCAGCCGAAGCCGATCGTCGTGACGTGCAAGCGACAACTCATAACAGGCAAAGACCAGGACCCGGACTTCCAGAAGCCGGCAAGCTTTTCTGCCAATCAGGTGACAGCCACATCACCACCTGTTGACTGGAGTCAGCTCATAGGATCTGTCCAAGCTGGATTCGTCATGACAGCGCTTGGCTTGTTCTTTACTATAGCCTTCTATGCTGTCGATAAGGGGTTGCAGGCTAGAGAGCACGCTCGTGACGCGAAAGAAAAGGAAAAGGCGGAGATTGAGCTGCAAGAAATGAAGTCCAAAGCTACAGAGACTCTGAACAAGGTCAGAGACGTGGCTTGGGATCTCGTGGACTCGACTAACCTGACAATAAAATTGGCTGAATTCAGAAATGATATCATTAACCAGGTAAAGAGTTCGCTCGCAGATGCGATGCGCGCTCAGCCAAATGATGCAAGCCCGGCCGAGAATCACGTCGCTGCAGCTGCGGCAGCCGCAAGCGCTGTGCGTGACGCTGTCCAAGACAACGCTGTACTGAATAATCAGGAGTCTATCATTAATCGTATGGGAGCAGTAGGAGATCTGCTACCGATAGAGGCTAAGAACGCAATGGTACAGCAAGCGGTGGTTGGAGCTGTCAGCAGTATCCCCATCTACCAGGATCCAGCTTCATCGCAGATGCTGAATGATCTTGCAGATCAAGCTGTTTCTCACCATGTGTCCCAGCAAAGTGATGTCGTTGTTCAGGAGGCTCAGACTAAGATCGCTAAGATAGAAGCAGACCTCGCTGCGAACAAACAGACATTTGATGAAGCTCAGCAGGCAGCACAGAAAGCTCATCAAGATCCGAAGAGCGACCCCAAGGTACGTGATATCGAACAAGAGATCAACAGACAGAAAGTCGAGCTACAAAAGGAGCAGGATAGGAAAGCAGAAGCTCAGCGGGCGAAACAGCAGGCCGACGATGACGCCGAAGAAAGTGAAGTCCGTTTCCATGAACACGAAGATTCGCAGGAATTCGATCCTGAAGTTCATGGTGAACCTTGAATAATCCATGTTGTGCCGAAATCGGGACTGTCCGGTCCATAAGCGTACATTATGTTGGCTTCGAGCGTTCCAATCGTGCGCAGGTTGCCGTGCAGAGATAGATGACCTAGTAAGTAGAATTGTTTAGCTGGATGACCGTCTCTGTTCGCGATACAATACAATCCCAGGTTGCCCAGCTATTCAATACCCAGAATTTCTAGTTAGACCAATTGTTCGTCGAAAAGCGGCCGCTTGCTAATCTGACTCGAACGTTCGTGCTGTACTCTTACTTCGATTCCCATACACGTCCGGTGCCATTAGGCCTCGACCATTAGATTAGTGGTTCGGGACTTCTGTTTGGGGTCGGCTATAGACTACTTCATTCTGACCGGTTAAGATATAGCCGTTCGTGATCGGAGATAACCAAGAGGGCGATCCAGACGAGATACCTGGTTTATTAAACGACGTCAGTCCTTCCCGGCATATGCACCCTGTTAGAGGGGTTGGTCCCTACAGTATTACGCTCCAATTATGGGGCATGCACCTCTATCGAGATAAGTACCGGTCTTGGAATTAGTACATAGGTACTCTGTTCGCGCCGACTGTTTCCGTGAAAATGAGTTGATCGCCAGCTATTGCACCATGCAAACAATGACAAGCGAACGAAAGCATGCTACTAGCGCAATTGGACCTACAAACCATGGAGTGTCTAATAAATGACAGCGATTCTCTGAGGAAAGCAGTGATTGCACAAGTTGACACTGCGACACCGCACCTAGAGTACATGAGCCTCGAGATCACTTTCTAAGCGCCGATGGCGTAGATCAGTGGTGAAAGTCGGCTTTAAGGGAGAAGAGACGAGAAACAGACAACCGAGCGGCACGGACTGCATTGTCACGGAATGAAGTCATCGCCGGATCGGATACATCAGTCGTATCTGCTGCAGCTTTTCTGTTGAATGTCTTAGCTGGGATATACCTCTAGAGCTGATAAAAGGTGCAGACACTAGTCCGTAATCAATTCGTTGACTTCTGTCTCGGTCAAACCTAGCAGATAGACCAAGTCGAGCATCGACTTCCCCACGTTCAGCCGGGCTGGAGCCTCCATTTGCACCTTGGCCTTCGCTCTCCATGCAACGCCAAGTCCAGCAGTCTGCAGCATCAGCAGGTCGTTGGCACCGTCACCAACAGCCATCGTCTGGGCAAGCGGAATGCCCTTGCCACTTGCCAAGCTCATAAGCAGATTTCGCTTATGCTCCGCATTGACGATTGGACGATCAGGGTGCAGTTCTCCAGTCAGAGTTTTTGTTTCAGGATCGGATACCAGGTGATTTGCAAATGCATAGTCCAGACCTAGCTCACCAGCAAGCCAGTCTGCAAGCGGCTGAAAGCCACCTGATAGAACAGCTAACGTGAAACCAAGCCTCTTCAGACATTTGCACAGCTCTTTCGCACCAGGTGTAATGACAATTTTTGACTTCAGCTGATCGAAGACGTCGCTTGGTACACCCTTGAGCAGTGACACACGTGCTTTCAGCGAGGCACTAAAGTCAAGTTCACCATTCATAGCTCGAGCTGTTATAGCTGACACTTCTTCTTGAACTCCCACGAACGCTGCAATTTCGTCGATGACTTCTTGCTGTATGAGCGTACTGTCCATATCGAACACGCATAATCGTTTGTGCCGCCTGTATATTGAACTTGGTTGCAGCACGACCTCGCAATTCCACTCTCGTTCGAACTTGTATATGCTTTCGTGTTTAGATAGGAGATTGGAAGGTAGATAGACAGGATTGGGCGGAGGAGAGAAGGTGACCTCCATGATGCGTGGTCTCAATGAGTCTGGCGCAAGACATCTGTGTGTTGAGAATAGCCTACGCTGATCTGGAGAGTTGTGAATGAGCAAGCTGTCGAGCGTTGCTAAGAAGTGTGTGAGACATAGCTGCGATATATACGGGCCGTATATGTGATCCAGAGGTTCGGGTTCTGGACCTGGTGGCTCCAAAGGGTAGTCTGAAATATTGCTTGTTGGTGCTAATCCCTCCGCTATCGTCGCTGCTGGCAGAGCATCTGTAGGCTTGGGGAAGGGTGAATGATCTGGATGGGGATGTGCATGTCGGGGGTTATCGAAGTTGTAATATATGGTTGCGACTAGTCTAGATGCCGTGTCTTTGTCCTGTATGCAGTTCGTATGAGATATGGTATGTATGGTATCGTAGTCCTGCTGTGGTACAGGTGACGGTGTTATGGCACCAATGATTGATTTTCGAGGAGAAGACAGAGACGCAGTCGAGGAAAGATTGGTGCTTGAGCTGGTGGGTTGTTCGAGTATACCGTCTATACTCGTCACTGGTCCCGACTGGTGAGATCTGTACTCTAAATGATCATCCAGGTAAGATGGTGTACGTTGCAACACCCCTTTCCCGAAGCTTGGCCGTTGAGACCTCGTTGGCGACGAGCTATCCATGCTTGTGCTGCATGCGACAGATACTCATGAATCAAGTTCGAGGAAGTCCAGGACGTGAGTATCACCTCAAGGTTCCTGCATACAACTTCCCGGCTCGGTCGGCACCTGCCAACTGCAGGAACAGCCTAATCGCGCCCCACCACTATCAAGGGAAGAGGCAGGTGGAGGGCTACTATACTATAGTAGCAGAACAAACGTACTCCGTACCTGTCGGACGATAAGCAGAAAATTACGGACGAGCATGAATTCACGAGCGCTTTATGACCTTCACCAGACCGTATCAGCCCACTTCTGCCTGACATCGTTTCAGGCAGCAACAATTTGAAGGAACATCAACCTCTGAGCTTTTCGCAGGTTCTGAAACGCACACACGTCAAGCTATTTGTAGCTTTGTACATCGAGTCCAAGTACCCATACATTGCGCTGAGCTGCGCGTCGACAGTATATGCTATGCTGCCAGGAGCATAGTACGGCTTGCATCTCTAGGGCAAATTATAGCCACCACGGATGATCCAGTAATACTCACTTGTCCGCTGCCACATCAAGATGGCAAGGTATGGGGACACACGCTCACCATCTCCTGTAGGGAGCTCATACTCTTCTTCCAAACGACGAAGAGAAGATGAACGATACGAAAGAAGTCGTCGCGACGATGATCGTCCCCACCATCGACGACGACGATCTCGGTCAAGAAGTCCAGAGGTAAGTGGCGCAAGCAGGCAGCCACGGCTAAAACTTACAATCCGTCCGCAGCGCAGAAGAGACCGAGACCGTGACCGTGACCGCGATAAATACCGTGATGATTATCGCAGGCGAGACCGCTCATTAGACAAACGTCATGACGATCGCTACGACAGAGATAGGTACTCTTCACGAAGAGAGCGGTCCAGAGATCGTCGTAGATCTCCAAATCGGAACAGTGGAAGGCTGAGTCGAAGCCCCAAAAGGGATGAATCTCCACCACGAGATCGCAAGCGACGAGAAGGTTCTGCTGACTCGAGAAAGCGCAAAAGAGAGGACAGCCGCGAGCGCCCTCCCACAAGGGATTCCGCTGCTGGTCCAGCATCCAAACAGGTATGTTCACAGTCCACAGATTCCGAGAATATGACTCATACAAGTGCACAGAGTTCTGCTCCAGCAACACCGAACCCAGAAGACGCCAAAGCTGCCAAATTACGCAAGCTTGAAGAATGGAAGCGGAAGCAGGCTGCAGCACAAGCCGCATCGCCAAAGCCTGTCGCCTTCCCAAAAACAAGCACGACTACAGATACAGTACCTACGAAGGTTCCCAATGCCCCGGCTGTGAAAAAGCCCTTAGATGCGGATGCTGCAGTACCTACACCGAAGAAGACCAATGGCTTACCTCCCAAGAACACTCCGCTTAAGCCATCAAGCAATGCCCCAGCCGTTCCACTGAAAGCCACCGGCAACCTGAGTGGCTTTAGCATAGGTAAAACTCCAGCTGATGGTGATCCAGGTAAGAAAGGTCTGGACTTTAAAGAGGAAGACGACGTTAAGATGAAGCTTGAGAAGTTACCAACGCTGTCCAGTGCTGTGATCAACGGCGCAGACGAAGTCATGCACGAACAAGATGACGAAGACGATGCTGCTGAAGAGGCTCAGGACGAAGAAGAAGCCTTGGCTGCAGCCAGAGCAGCTGCTGAACAACGCAGCCGAGCTGAGCAAACAGAAGACATGACTATGGCGGAAGCGCCTGCACCAGTAGAAGACGACGTTCCAGAAGACGAAGAAGAAGCTGATCCACTAGACGCTTTCATGCAGGACCTGTCAGCGCAACCCGCAAAGCGCACAACGTTCAGAGGTAAGACTAGCAACAAAACTGAATCTCAAGAACCAGAATCTTTTTTCAATGACGATGAAATCGAGGCAGTCGCTGCTGACAAAAACGACCCTGGTGATATCATGGCACAAGCCGCTGAAGTTGCCAAAAAGAAGAAGAAGGACATTGGGACTGTAAACCACGACAAAATCCATTACGAACCTTTTCGTCGCAATTTTTATTCGGAGCCAATCGACATGCAAGACTGGACCGAGGAGGATGTTGAGCGTCTTCGTGTCGAGTTCGAAAACATCAAAGTTCGAGGTGTTGACGTGCCAAAGCCTGTTCAAACCTGGGCACAATGTGGTCTAGGTGTTCAGGTCCTGGACGTCATACAAAGTCTTGGGTACACCGCACCCACAAGTATCCAAGCACAAGCAATTCCGTCCGTCATGTCGGGTAGAGACGTGATCGGTGTAGCTAAGACTGGCTCAGGCAAGACCATTTCTTTTCTGCTGCCCATGTTTCGACATATCAAAGACCAGCGACCGCTTGATGCTCTTGATGGTCCCATAGGTTTGGTGCTCAGTCCGACTCGAGAGTTGGCTACTCAAATACACAAAGAATGCAAGCCATTCCTGAAAGCTCTAGGACTTCGAGCTGTATGTGCTTACGGTGGAGCACCGATCAAAGACCAAATTGCCGAGCTCAAACGTGGTGCTGAAATCGTTGTGTGCACGCCTGGTCGAATGATTGACCTTCTAGCAGCCAACAGCGGCAGAGTTACTAATCTGAAACGTGTTACATACCTCGTGCTGGATGAAGCAGACCGTATGTTTGATATGGGGTTTGAACCGCAAGTCATGAAGATCCTCACCAACATTCGTCCTGATCGGCAAACCGTCCTGTTCTCAGCAACTTTTCCTAGACAGATGGAAGCTTTAGCTCGCAAGACTCTTAGCAAAGCAATCGAAATCGTTGTCGGTGGTCGCAGTGTTGTTGCACCAGAAATCACGCAACTTGTTGAAGTCCGAGCCGAGAACACAAAGTTTGTCCGGCTTCTTGAGTTGCTTGGTAAGCTATACGAGGATGAAGCACATGAAGATGATCGTGTTCTGATATTTGTCGATCGTCAGGAGTCGGCGGACGGTCTGCTGCGTGATTTAATGAAGAAAGGCTATCCTTGCATGTCGATTCATGGCGGTAAAGATCAGATCGATCGCGATTCGACAATTTCCGACTTCAAAAACGGTATTGTTCCTATCCTGATCGCTACCAGTGTTGCTGCAAGAGGCCTCGATGTTAAACAGCTCAAGCTCGTTGTCAACTACGATGCGCCAAATCATCTCGAGGACTATGTCCACCGTGCCGGTCGAACAGGCCGTGCAGGTCAGACTGGCACAGCTGTGACTTTTCTGACGGAGGAGCAGGATCGCTATGCCGTCGACATTGCCAAAGCACTCAAGCAAAGTGGTCAACCCATTCCTGAGGACGTTCAGAAGCTGGTCGATGGCTTTGCCGAAAAGGTCAAAGCTGGCAAGGAGAAAGGCTATGCCAGTGGATTCGGTGGAAAAGGTCTTGAACGACTCGATCAACAGCGTGATGCTGACAAAGCACGCGAACGCAAAACCTTCAAGACGGGTGACGAAAAAGAGGAAGAAGAAGAAAAGGACGACCTGAAAGAAGCTAAAGTGGGCGATGAAATCTTCGCCAAAGCAGCGTCCGGTGTTGCTTCCAGAGATCAACCAGCTACGCCAACCTTGCCGGATATGTTTAACCCTACAATTGTTGTACATAAAACTGAGAAACCTGCAGCCTCAGGCAATCAAAGCCAGATGGATAAAGTGGCCGCCGCAGTTGCTGGCATCAACGCCAAATTGTCCAAGGCAGGAGTCATGCGATCAGGTGTGCCTATTGACAATAAAGGTCCCGATGCCGGAGCATTCCATGCTACTCTTGAAATCAATGACTTTCCTCAACGAGCCAGATGGGCTGTCACGAATCGGACGAATGTTGCGAAGATCCTGGAATCCACAGGGACAAGCATCACTACCAAAGGCAATTTCTATGCAACCGGCAAGGAACCAGGTCCCAATGACCTGCCTAAATTGTACATACTTGTCGAGGGTGATACCGAGCTGCAAGTGCAGACTGCCATGCGTGAACTTCTTGGTTTACTCAAAGAAGGCGCAATGAGTGCCGCCGCTTCTGGTGAAGGAAGAGGCAGTGGAAGGTACTCTGTGGTGTGATTATTGTCCACCGTTTTGAGTTAAACCTTTCCGTTAAGCTCCATCACTCAATTCATCGTTCAAAGAATCTGTTTGAGTCCAATCGCATAGTGCGCAACCTATGCTTGTGCTTAGTTTCACCATCCTTCATCAGCGGATCCATTGACGCATCACGTCGACCTCTCATTGCGCCTAAACAGATGCAAATCACACTGCCTGTGCAAGAATCCAACAAAATCGCTGTCACAAGCGTGCTCCTCCACGAGGACTGTAGGTCAAACACTGCCACGATCCATTCTTACAATCTATTATTATCTTGCTACCGATGAGACCAACAAGATTCGAAAAGTCCAAGGCATGCTGTCCACGTACGAGCTAGACGGCATTCCCTAGTTATTACAATGCTTCGAGTCCTGCCTATATCGACGTCTATACTGCAGTACAGTACCCACACAGAGCATCCCAGAAACGCTTGATCACGTGACACGTGTGAAACCTCCTAAGCTATCTCGGAGGTCGAATACCATCGATGCACGAACGTTAGATGAAAAAGCAAACCACTCTCAGACGTTGCTGCTAATTTCGTGTGCCTATGTAGTTGGACGAAGCACTTCCTTCGGAATTGATCTGTGCCAAGGCACAACAGGTGGTGTTCTCTACAGGTCCTCGCCGCTACCCCTCCAGGCCTTGGCCTTCGCCTCAGCTTCAGCCAATCCGAGCTTCAGTCTCGCCGAACAAGTACCAAAACTGCACACCTCAATTTCTAGTCCGAAGCATTATATTTTCAGTCATCAAATTTGTGCTTCAACAACACACCACAGTCCTTCAAGCACGAAGCGATCTGGTGTAGGCATCAGACTTCAGGTCAAAGTCGGCAATCCTACCCTCGTAGCGGTCCGATGGGCATGGTCCCTGTTTCCGTTGTGCAAAAACCGTTGTCGCTACAGAGCTTCTCTATACTACACACCACATTTCTGTGGGCGCGAGAAGACGCGGTTTCTCCATCCTGTCTGGGGGATGAGTTTTTACATTTTTGCGCAAGGTATTCGCATTCAGACTTGTATCACGATTCACGACCACCAGCTTATTGCTACAGCATACTTTAAAGCTTTTTTGCAAGGTTGGAGTTCTTGCGCAGAACAAAGCAAGCTCGTCAGGCTTCTGCACGCCCATCGTTGCAAAGATACACTACGCCTACATGGGTGTGATAGCTCGATTGTGCTGCATATGCTATGGGAAGGTGCAACCTGGCTACTGTTTCGTGGCTATATCGTATGCTGCAATCTGCCCTGTTGGCTGCAACGTCTGAGAATCCTTCTCTTGTAGCTGTTGTCTTATAGTGGCAGTGATAATCGTTGTCTGTGGCGCATCGATTCGTGCTATATGTGTGTCTACTGCAGCCACTTCGTCCATTTCGCAAACCGACACGACTTGCTGTAAGTCTGCAAACAGTTGCGTCGCCGATATCGTGCCTATACGATCGTGCGTCGGCGTCTACTTCGGAGTAATCGAGGATGCTGTTCGGAGGAAGGTCTCGGGTTCGAGTCTCGTGTCTGTCGACCCTTTAACCCCTGACCACGCCAGAGGAAGCAGCTATCGAGCAACTCTTGTAAGAATGAGACATCGTCTGTTGCTTGATTGCACGATTTTGCAGCTGTATGTGACACTGGTTATCTGTGGGATCAGTGCAAACCTGGAAAGGCAAGCACAAGTGCGGACTCCAACCCGAGCTCTTCGAAAAAACGCACCAACCAGTAACTGAAGCCTGCACACCAATGGATGCAATTCAATGGACGTCTTGCTGTAATGCATGACTCCTATGTTGCGTTATGATTCTATGCACAATAAGACAATGAGGCCAGCAGCAGCATTACGTTCTCGTTGCAGCAAAGGATCCTGTCTCTCTGCATAATCACGTACGCCTAAGCCGCCAAAACGCGATCTCCCCCGGCTAGAGGTCACGTCACACCCATCCACGCCCACACACTCCCTACTATGCAAACCCAGCCACCTCAGAACCACTCTTGCGTCATTTGTAAGGTACATAAGCGCAATGTCAAATATTATGACCCAAATCACAACACACTTGTCTGATCAACAGGTGTATGAGGTTCGGCTGGTCAGGGACAAAGGCTACACGTTGCAGGCTGGGCCGCAGCTGACCCTCGGTGTGTTAATGAACTGCCTGAGCCTTACCCCTCATGGGATCGATTAAAGGGCAGGGAGATGGTGTATGAAGGCGAGGTTCCCTCAGGAGGATAAGGACATCCGTGGTTCGGAGCCTGAGTTTTTGCATTTTAGCTGAATGCAAGAGACGTGTCTAATGGATGGTGGGAGCAATCAGTATATCTTTTTGACAATGAGCAAGATGCTACGAGGCACGGAGGCACATCACAAGCATGAGTCTGAAATAATCAGTGCTGGACCTACGGTGCCGAGAGCTTTTGCGAAGTGCAAAAGGTCGTGGGTTCGAAAGAGCAGTCTCACCGCTTCTCTTATACCAAAGCACTATTCCATGCTATCGACATCAGCTGACAAAGTCTGCACTTGACTTGGAAGCAAGGGGCAAGTGCTCAGTTTCAATGCATTGCGGCATTGATGAAGCTTGGTCGTCTTGTATCCTTGAGGACGCTACTGTCTTAACTACGTTGCTATGCAAAGGGCCTGGTTCAAGTCCCGATTTTTACTGCAATCTCGACTATTGGACCTGCGCCAGCTAGGTCTTCTGATACTAGTAGCCTCACACTATATGAGAGTATGGCACCCAATGCTCGAAAGTACCATACAATAATAATACCCTGCACTGGCACGGGAATGGTAGCTCGCGGACTGACAAGCCAGAAGATCAGAGGTTCGATTCGGTGGGCAGTGGTCAACACGTGCGTTCGAGACATTTCAAACAACCATCGAAACATTACTTCATTGATGCAGTAATGCCACATACAAAACAGAGTGACTTCAAATGGTTGCACAACTAGCATGGTTAGGGACTGTGCATTACTGGCATTGTAAAATGCAAAGAGCTCGGGTTCGAGTCTGCTCAACTTGCGTCTTCGCAGCTCCACCAAGCTCCAACACCATCGGTCATGGCACATCTGAGATCATTCTTGTATGCAAAACTTCATCTGACTTCTTCTGTGAACAAGAAGCGCGCTACCTGATAATGCCACTGGTGGCAAAAAGCAAAATGTAACTGCAGCCGGCGAGGTTCCCCTCAAGATCAGGGTTTCTATGTCAAGAGTCGGCAAAGTCTTGACACTAGGAAACGCATCATATGCTTGTGCTACGGGCACAGGCGGGGCACTAGATGAATTCAGCTACTGATCGAAGCACCATTTTTGACACTGAAAAATATATTGCTTTCCTAAGCTGGGCTTGGCACTTATGTCCAGCACTACCACTAACCTCAAGTGAGCAGCTGCGTGAGCACCACGATTCTGATCCATGGGTACACAGTGATGATGCTCTGGCTAACGGCTGCTCATTGAGACATGCACATGCAGAGAACATGACGGTCAATACGGTTGCCTTTCATTATGATGCAGGATGATGATATAAGGTCGGGTGCAAAACATGCTGGATTCAAGTCTGTGCCAGACTCCTTCGAACTCACAACTTCGTTGCATATTCACACCTTGCTGCAATAGTTAAGAACTTGACATTGACAGCAAACGATGCATACATGCACGATACGCCAAACAGAAACCCATCACATCATGCAAAAATGCAAAACAAAACATCGGCCGGCGAGGTTTACCTCTCAAATGAGGGTCTCTATGTCAAGATTCGGCCAAGTCTCGACAGTGCGAGACGCATTCATAATGCTTGTGACGCAGGCGGAGGTCCGGAATAAGATAGCTACTAATCTGTCCTGCGATTTTAGTGCTCAAACATATATTGTAGCATGCAGATTATCGTCGGCAATGAGCATCACAGCCAATCGCTTGTGCCAGGAAAGCGGGTTTTCCTCACCTGAAGGCCCTCCCGTCTCATTAATTCAACTCATTGGCATGAAGCCAGCACTCAGGTGCAATCAATTTTTCGGCGTTTCGCTACTAGCCAAAAGTGCTACTCGAGCTTCAAGCGAGGATCCTGGTCACAAGAAGGGTTTGATGATCTTTGCGAATAGCTGTATGACTAGCTGTATTATCCGGACTGCAGATTCTTCGGGGCCTGACAATCTACCTGCGCCTCTGTTTTGCCGGGATACAATTCTGTCACCTTGTCTGCAGCCTTTACAAGGCTCCTGCAACCACTCGCGTGCACGCTCTACACTCCGTCCCAATAATATCGCATGAGGCATACGTCCTTAGGCCATACGCTTCGAATTCGTGTCATCAGCTTGTCCATTCTCCTGCACATTGAGCAGATGAGCACTCGTCTTGATGTGTGGAGGGAGTTTGAATATGATTAAGCTGATTCTCAGATGTTCAACGCTCGGCAAGCCACCACGCAACGCGATAGATTGTATACGCAAAGCTCTTGATTGTCCTTACCACGCTCACAAAAGCGCCCAGGCATTTCGCTCAATTGTGCCAGAGTGTGGTCTGACTTACAATCTTGTGCACATCATCTTCCTTCTCGGTTGCATGCTTGTGTGGAAACGATCCACTGCTGGGACACGCAAGGTGACAGCTGGCCTTTACATATAAGCTTCGCACGCTATTCGACTTTGTCCGGTCGCCTGCGGTGTCGGAGACCCAACTCTTGTGCCCAATTTTGTCGTCGGCTTCGAGTTCCGTAGCGCACGAGTCTGATGTAGTTTGTTGCCATCGCGACTGGTAAACGTACATGTGCCCAGTCTCAGAACATACAGCCTCGAATGCGTCTGGCTTGCCATTTGGTCTTTTGACGTCGACTCTACCTTATCGGAAATCAAGAAAGCGATCAATCTACCACAGAAGCCTTCCACTTGCCTTTCAGCGTCTGGGAGTGTCAATGTTCTGAGCAGCAACGGTTCGTCGAGAATGCAGTCTGGACAAGCTTTTCCGCCCTATTCCAGAACTATTCCAGAAGGATTGTAGCCTCTTCCAACTCTTTATTGACCCGAAAACGGATGAGCAAGTTTGCTAGTGTCGTCCCAGCTCTTCAGCATCTCAGGCCTGTGGTCTAGGATTGTGTCTCTAGGCGTTCTCCAGCCTGAACCGTCGATTCGCCAGGCGTCTGAAGGTTCTTTTGACCTCGAAGAAGGAAGGCAGAAAAGGAGGTCGATCATGTGACTTTTGCTGTTGCAGGTCGTACATGGCAGGTTCTGCGGGTGCCTATCGACGACGATATCAAGTCGTGCTTCGACGGTTCGTGCTGTAAAGAGAGTCAGTAACGAGTACGGTCTTAGTCGAGGGTTACGCAGCTGTTTGAGATCATCCTTGCGACCGGAAGTTGCCTCCAATTGTTACTGATGATCGCGATAATGGTTGATATCGACTCTTTGACGGACGATGTGATAATGAGGTTCTTCTGGTTTCAGGTGTTGCTGTCGCAATTGCAGGCTTGCATATTTGTTGCGATAGGCCGAGGACCATTAATGCTGGCGCTGTTGCAGTTGATTTATGATCGTCTCGCCGCTCAGAGGTGGAGGTTCTTCTGTCGCAATCAACGGCGAGCAAATAATAGGCTGCTAGCATAGTCAGACCGGCGTGTGAAAGGAGAAAATGATAGTCGTCCGATCTTTCAAACGAATCTCCGGTCGATACTGTATGTTGCTACGATCGCGGCTCTTTTCGTCTCAAGAAGAGTAGCACGTTAGTGGAAAGGGGGAACGAGCATGAACGTCGAAACATCTCTACAAAGGTCAGCTGTCACAGTACAGCACGACGGGGGCGGCCACACCTCACGTTTGTCTCATATACCATCGCTAGAGATGATAAGATATCCACAGTCAAGCATGAAAGAAGAGAAAGGTTATTGTGGCCCAAGACTTTTTGCCATTGCTAAACTAAAAGTCCTCCGAATCTGAAGCACTGAGGTCACCAAGGCTGGTGAATCCATAATAACGCCTAACAACGCCTAAACCACAAATCACTTCAGAGGCGTTCCAGCACTTGGTCCGCCTAAATTTCCTCTGCTACGGGCGTCGCCGCGCCTAAATATCGTCCTTAACCGACTAAAGATGCCTGTACTCCTTCTCCTCCAAGTTCAATCCTCCAACACCATGCTCAATCCACCTCAAACCTATCTCGAATCCATCTCGAATTTCTCTTGATTCCATCTCAAATCCATCTCAAACCTGGACTCATAATGTGACTGGTCAATTACTCAATGCATACTCCATATTGATGTATTCATCGAATATTTCGTCTTGCCCTTGCTGGGAATCGAACAAATTTGGATCGACCAGCTGACTTCCATCAAATGATGGCGTTGCTATGCTCGTATTGTTGACGGGGAGCATGCCCGGGAAAGGTGGACCAGCAATATATGTGTTTGACTGGTCATATAAAATTTCCTGTTCTTGCGGCATTTGTGGAAGCGATGTCATTGTCGCCTTGTCGGCTGGCCACGCTGGTACCATGTCTTGTGTTGGCACAGCATGTGCCATATACGAGCCCAGTGATGACGAGCTGGGCGGGAGGTGAGTCAGGAGCGATGGATCGATGGTGTCGTTGGCATTCATATTCACCCGAGACTGATATTGCTCGAATGTGGCTGGATCTGAAAGCTTTGCCCGCCATTCTTGGAAGACAGAATCCTCCAATTCATATGTGTGGTCCATATTGTAGACTGGGACATCAGCATGGTCGAACATGCCAGCCGGCTGATAGGTTGATGAGCCAGCCTCCACCTGCTCAACGGCAGCTGCTGCTGGTGTTGGGACAGTCATTGCTGCCGGGTCAAAGACAGGCAATGATAGCTGTCCTGTTGGTGGTGGAGGTGGAACTGCCGTGGCTGGCACTAGTACTGGCTGTGTCTGTGAAGTGTTAGTAATAGACAATGAACACGACGTAGCTGGACGTACATTCTGTTCAGCAGCATTGCGCCGCTTGCAAGATTTATAATGCCGGTTGAGGTTGTCCTCACGACCGAGTTTGGCTCCACAGCCATAACGACACGAAAGTTTCTCCTTTGGTGGTGATGCGGTGCAGTTGTGCTTTGAGCGTTGGCTGGTCCTTTTGGATACCTGGCCGCACTTCCTGCATGGGCGGCCTTGTGGTTCAGGGGCACCATGTTGTGTGAATGCATGTAAGGCGATGTCTTCTTTGTTGACAGCGCCTGCCCAGAGACAGCCTGCCGCATCACAGAGATCACTTCGACGCTTGGTCTTTGCCATCTTTGCCAGTTAGCACACAACGTCTATTGGTCGAAGACTAAGCTAAGACTTACTGTGATGTGAAGTATGATGTACTTTGATGTAAGGTATATGTGTATGATCTTTGAAGCTTTCTTCTGTCACTCGAAAGTCTTTGAATGTATAAGTGCACGTATACGTCTCTGTGTGTTTGGATGTGTGTGCAAAAGAGCAATACTGAATGGAAGTTCTCTCGGCGAAGATATAGCTCAATTCTTGCTGAACTATGGTACACCATCGCTACGAAGGCTGCACAGTCACGACGAGGGGAGTGAGGATTGAGCAGATAGGACATGCTGACAACAACATGGTCAGACCAACCAGAGAACATGTATGTCGCAGACGTGACAGGCAACGAAAGTCAAATGCTACATGTCCTCGACGCTAGAGAAACGCAGGAATTTCTCCAAAGCAGCACAAGGAAGCGATTGCTTCGAGCATGATGAAGTGGTACTTGGATTACTAGCTAGACCACAGAAGCCGACAAGAAGGGAAGCTGAATTCCCATCTCGAAGAGCTCGTTGCTCACTGCACGCTGTGCTGCAGAACAAAGCGGCAGCGAGAATTGCAAGCAACTCTGCCATGCGTAAAGGGTCTCGAGAGGAGACCGTACCCCATTTTGCCTGAATCCAGTGGGTGGACCCTTGCTGCGCCTGAAAAACAGAAAGCAGACCAGAATTTGATAGACCAATGGCAAAGCTCGGCATGGTAGAAGCCTGAAATTATCGATATTAGAGCTTGAGCACGAGCCCATGCGTACCAACATCGAAGGCGGCGATGTGGTTGAATCAGTGCTGGAAATGTGCTCTGTCATGGAACGATGATCCATCACGTAACATCAGATCACGTCCGATCGATTCACGATGATCTCATTCACGACTAAGCACCGTTTTGGAAGACGGTAGAAGACGTAGGCTGATTTACTATGTTGGGCATGACACAAAGGACCTGTAACAGACTCGACTCCACGGACGAAGGACGAACGAGGAGCAAATGTATCCGCCAAGTCAAAACCAGTTCCATAATGCTGAAGAGATGTCCCTAGCAGGTTTGCGTGCGACCGGGAAATTGAGGATCTGTTGCTAACACGTGAATGGAAATCGACCCAAAAGGCAGGACTCTATTTTGCCTTGTAGCCAGAATTTTCTACTACTCGAAATTCATGCCGGCTACAGTAAGCAATTGAACAGTGCAATCAGCATCTTCATATAAGCAGAGGACACAAGGAAATCACAGCAATCTTAGTATGTTAAGTCATGAATCTCGATGATTGTGGCGTAGATAAACAGGGTAAATAAAAGGCGAAATATACGGTCTGAATGCCTGGAATGCTTTAGGTGCTTCACCAGACCAAGGATAAAGGATTGATAGTCATGTAGTATCGACAAGAGACATGTAGCTCACTCCGACCATCAGGTTCGTGTAGCTGATACTGTTTCGCAAATGTAGCTACATTGTCTGAGAACCTGTCCCTTGCGCATAATAAGAACAAGTTAGAATCCGCCTGAATTGCACTTCTTCGCATCTGACGAACAGAACGGCTGACCATAAAGAACCCTTACGCATAACTACTCAACGCCAAGAATCCAGGCCTTAAGCGATACGACCATGATCTTTGGTAGCATTCTTAGCTACTTCTCATACACGAATCCGTACCTCAGACTGAAGTCTTCAGTGGTAGAGTTCGACAGTTCTGAGACCAGGGAGGCGAAAGCATTCGAGCACAAACAAAGTAAAGCAGATATGGGCAATATCTGCTCCAAATCTGCTAATAAAGACAACTTCGCTGGGCAAGGTAGGACTCTCGGTTCTAGTGCAGACAACCCACAGCCACGACCGATACCAGCAAACAAGCAGACAGTGGCATCTACGCCTGGAAGAGCTCTTGGTGGTGATGGCACGACAGACACTGGTGATGCCAGAGGTGCAGCGGCACGTGCAGCGGAACAGCGTGCTACAGCAGGGAACAAGTCTGGTGGAAAACTGAGTAGTCAGCTCGCTGCACAGAAGAAGCAGACGCAGAACCAGACCTTGAATGCAGTTTCGGAGCAGGAAAGGCAGACAAGGACGGCGGACGCTAATACTGAGACGAGAAACTATAACTAAGGAGGAGGAAGAATAGTCACGAATTGCGAGAATGATGAACGAGCTCAAGGAGTTTTGGAGTGATTGAGAGCGGTTCACGATTGCCTCTTTGTAATTTCAGACAGCTTGTACATGTTCCGCGCAGATGAGGAAGCAATTGGAAAATTCAAGGATCTATAGACAGTTTTTGGTACACGACGGAGTTGATTTGTTGTCTGATGTCCTATGTACTCTCATCCTGGTGCTTTATAAAATGCAGGGATACCAAAATCGGGCTCCCAATCCTGCTTGTTCTGCGTATAGCATTCAAAGACCGCTTTGGGCACCACCTCGAACAGGCCCATCTTCACAATTATTTTGCCTGGCATAAGTGCTGTGATTGATGTGATTGGACTGTGTAGAGCAACTTTTGTAAGCGTCTTCATCACATCCAGGGAAAACCCACAATCTTTGATTATGAGGAACGACAGGAAGTATGTATTGTACTCACCATCCACAAATCCCGCAAAATTGACGTCGCAGAGGAGTTCCGCTGTCAGTGAGACTATCGTTCCACGTCTTTTGAGCACCTTCGGAATCCTCGATTGTGACCAGAGCTTCAATCGCAGCAATCACATAGGTGCCTGACGCACCAGATTGCCGTTTGCAAGTCATACAGTGGCAGTATACCGTGTTATGGGGCTTACCATCGGGGTTATCGTCGAGTCTGACAGTGATCGCACCACAGTTACAGTGTCCTATTAGTGGCATGCTGGTTCTCGACAGTGA